>OMNM01052581.1:2741-26778 GCA_900302745.1 Parablennius parvicornis | reverse complement strand
AAACATTCTGGTGCAAAAACCAGTGACTTGTCCAAAAAAAAAAAAAAACTTCTTAACTGTTGGATTATGCAGATATTACAAACTCACCCTGACAGCACACCTTTGTGGCTAATTTAATAGCAATGTGGTGGCAAGCTTTCAAGGCAGCATCACCAATATGTCAGCTCAGGTCTCAGTGTTGTGTTGTGTCCGCTCCGCTCATAAACAAGGTTTTTTTTTTTTTAAATCCAAGTTTACTTTGAAATCTATACTATTTGCTTGGTGGTATTTGGACCAGATTGGAGTCTCTTCTGGGCCGGTTTTGGCCCACATGCTTTAAGTTTGACACCCCCC
The DNA here is from genome assembly GCA_900302745.1 of Parablennius parvicornis. Lineage (NCBI taxonomy): Eukaryota > Metazoa > Chordata > Actinopteri > Blenniiformes > Blenniidae > Parablennius > Parablennius parvicornis. The sequence goes on along the minus strand of OMNM01052581.1, from coordinate 26,445 downwards.
AGCTGTAGAATATATTTAGTAATTAGTTAGACTAAAGTTTTATATTTATGTTTCAAAAGTGCTGCAGTTGTAGAGGAAGTAGGGGAACAGGGGCGCCTAGTAACACTGATGTGAATGGCGGGGAGGCTGATAACACATCACTTCAAAAGATTGATCTGAATAGGTAGTCATCTGGACTATATTGAGCTTCTAACAATCTATTGGCAACAACAACAGTCTAGCTGTGGCTGGTTGCATGAGTGGCCCTCTCACGGCGCGGCCATGACTTTTTGGACGTCAGAAACGGAGCCGATTGCCACTCAGAAATCAAGAGAGAACGGATGAAGATAAACAACAAGCACTACACAGAGAAAGAAAGGACCGCTTGTAAATAACCAGAAGTGAGAAGGTTCGGACTTTATCCATGGTGGAAAAGGTCTTTTCAGTCTTGCAGGAAAGCAATACTCGGGTTGTGATTTGCTTTTGGGGGAGCTCCTCGCTCCAAAACGAGATATCCCCTCTTCACTAAATTCTCCTCACTGCGGTGGGGATGAAATCGATTTCACACTTTAGGAGATAAAAGCTGGTTCATCAGCAAGAACGTCTTTATATAAAACACTCCATCTGTTGGACTTGTTACGTTATGGTTTTGTAATAACGTTTATCTCATGGGCGCAATTGGAATTCAATACTTTTAAATTACATTCAGCTGTAAACCGTCTTTAAATTAAATTAACATCATTTTTTTTTTTTTAAATTCCCTTTTTGCTCTGATTTCTACGAAACACACCTCACCTCGTGAAGTTGCCCCCACCTCTTTTATTACATTTCTTCTTAAAGGGGGAGTTTACTTCAACAAAAGGCTTAAAAAAAAAACTCAAAAGAAATGCAGGGCTTCCATCTCTCTCTCTCTCACACACAAACAAACACAAAATATTCATTAACTCTGAGACAAATTTCAATGTCAAGTGCACATCTTTATATAACTGTCCCTTCTAGAGAATCAGCTCCAAGCCAAAGTGGAAAGTTGGAGAGACGAAGCTCCGTTCACGTGTCAACACCAGCGTGTTGGACGTCTTCTGACAACAGACAAGTGTGTGCTCTCTGTGCGCACTGAAAACATGACAGTTAATCCATCACAGATCCTCTCTGCCTTCGATCAGTTCCAAACATAAAGAAACAGCTTTCACTCGCCAAATATGGTGCGTCTGGCTTGTAGATTGCGTAGTTAACAAATAATTGCTAACCAACGGATAAGAAGACTCAAATGGTGTGGGAGACACACATGCCAACCTCACAGAAGATATATCTGAAAGTGGGATTTTGAAGCAAACTAATTACATCATGCTGTTTGTAATTTGGTTCTAAGTTTTGGAGCCTGTTTTAAAACTGTTCTGCCCATGAGAGCAGTTACACATAATCTGAAAACTGTCAATTTTGAGCACAGGCTCTGTTTTATTGGTGTGTTACTTGTTCACTAACCTTAAAAGTTAGATAACAATGCCCGGTTCACATACGATGTTTTAACACTTTGAGAAAAGTTTCGCATTTACACAGAAACAGCAAAAATGCTAAAAAAAAATATTTTGTTTTCCTGTATTGCCACTAGTTGGTGCTGTTGTTTGTTGTTGCAATGAAAACATACACATGCTTACAGAGAACAATACACTACAAACATTAACAGTGGTGAGTACACGGACATTTGTATGGACAGGCGATGAAGTTGAATTGTTATAAGGAGTGACTCAACTCTAAAACTACCAAGTCCCAGGAGAAAATGGACTGGGTGTCATGACACTCTGGAGGCCGCCATTGTACTTGTGCATGTGCACTTGTCCATTGCTCTGGAGTGCACGCACGGCAGCAGCATTTCAGAAAAGTTGTGTTTTCCGCCATTTCCACAGAGACGGAGCCGACGCATTGCCACAAAGTTGTGTTTTCCACATTGACATGGATGGCTCGTATACGCTTAGCAAAAACTGTGATATTTCAATGCGTTTGGGCCTTTTGTTTACAGGTAAACAAAGTCAGAATTCACTGAAAACTCAATCACCAAAGTGGAGATTTGGAAAAACTCCCATCTTCATGTTTACATGTAGACACTCGGAGGGGGGGAAACGAACTAACAGTCTGCGACAGAAGCATCTGTTTTTTGTTTTTTTTTTTTATTTTTTATTTTTTGATCTGGTATGAACAATGTGATTTTTGAGAGGGAGATATCTGTTTGTGTAAATGTAACGGAGGCAGAGAGGAAGCAAAGTTGTGTTTTCCTGTAAACGGACACACACAATGCAACAAAAGCTTTCGCTTGAAAATGTTGTGTAAACAGGGCCCCTTCTTGTACACTACCCTCCTGCTAATCAACGCACCCACTCTTCTGCTGAAGTATTATTAATGGGATAAAATCTTTCTTCCTCCGTCGGTTTACCTCAGCAGTTGAACAGACAAAACGTAGTTACACGATTAAATCTCAGTTGTTTTTTTCAGTTGTCGGATCCAGAGACAATTAAAATCATTACTGGAGACAAGCTAATTGAAGGTTGTTGGATCGGAGAAGTGTCATAACCGTTTCTCTTCCGGTTGCTCACTTTAGCTTTTTATTTCATGTCAATGAATCTTTATTACATTTACATTAATTTGAGAGTGTTCCTCCTTGTTCTGTGTAGTTTTCCAATTTTTTTTAAGCTCCATGAAATAAATAAGCTCAATTGTTCAAATAAGACCAGTACTGGTCTACTTCCTACGTGATTTATCTTAGCTGGGCAGGCAGACAGAAAACGAGCTAGCTGAGCTAGCCAGCGACTGTAACTGCTTTGAAATGCACACCAATAAATAGCTGGCCAAGGGCAAATATTATTTTTATTTATTTATATTTGTTTCCTCTGGCAGTGAAACACTGACTGTGAGGCCCACCAGCATCGTGACAGTTATTTGTGGATACATGTTGATGGACAGTGTGCAAACATAATGTTTGTTTCCCGACTGTTGCTGTGTTGACTTATTTTAAAAAGCACAAGTCTGATGATTTAGTTTCGAAAATGCCACCTATTTCTGTTTTCTAATATCGGTTTTATTGATTTTTTTTTTTTTTTTTTTTATGAAGCAATTTGCTAACAATAAGCACTTGCGTGAAAAACAAACTGTCAACTTTCATATATCTTCATAGGGATTTTTTTTTATTATGGATCAAATTTGCGTTACGTGATAATCATCCCATTTCAGAAAGGTTTTATAAGATATATCCTTCCTTGATGGATAAAGACCGTGGCAGATAAACCTCGAGGACCTGGAGAAAAGGCAGACATGCAAAGAGAACAGCTGAACTTGCAAATAAAAACTCATGTCCTCGTGACCACCTTGGTAATTGTTTGTTTGTTTGTAATTCTTTATTTAACTCAAAAGTTAAAAAAAAGATATAAATAGTCTTAGCAACAAAACTTCAAATTCAGCACATTTTGAATGAAAAGGAACAGAAGAATAGATCACTCTTTTAATATCTGCTCCTTAGGTGCCTTCCAATACATTTACATCAGTCAGTTAATGTTCAACATCCTAAATATTTACAGATATACCCATATTTTTAAGCATTTTACGTGTTGTATTGACAATCTACACACGCAGCAAAAAAGTGAATGTGCTTTAGTGCTTTTTTTTAACTTGTCTTCAGGGCTCGTCACATACGATTGGATCACCCGAAAATGCCTTTTGTGTCCCAGAGACGCTCCAGCAGACCACTGTTTAGAAGGCAGCAGATGCTACCTGTTACATGCTGCACCCACCTTGCCGATCAGCCTGAACTCTTTTCTCACTCTGTGTGCCTCTCTTCCAACAGATGTTTTAGCTCAGCAATTAGAGAACCTGTTAAGAAGAGGAAGGGACTGCAGCTCAAACTCTTCCCTCATTCTGGCAGCAGCAGCAATCCTGTGTGACTTCATGTGTCCACTCCTTTGTGTTTCTGACCTTTTAGTTTTTGTTTTTTTTTTTGGGGGGGGGGCTTTTTTTCCGCAAAGAATTGTGGCGTTGGCGAATTTATGTGCTTTACTGAGTGCCCGTTCAAGTTAGTTTATGTTATGGAAGAAGAGAGAATCTTATTCCTCTGTCCCCATTCGGGCAGAACCAGCTCCATTTTAAGTTCTTTGTGACCGGTCAACCAGCAGTTACTGAGTCTGCTGGATCTTTGTGGGTCATCATCATTAACGTTTCACGATATGACACGATTTTTTTTCTCCACACCTCTTGGCCTGTGTGTGCAAGTTGTCAATTTCTGTCCTCAGCAGTGGTGTGACTTATTTTCAAGATGATTCTATACATTGTCTTCATCAGATGAGACATTAAAGGCTAGTAGTTTGATGTGACTCCTTCGGGGTGCATGCTCATTGGTACAGGAACGATCCGGAAGGTTTTCCAATGTGCCGACACTCTCCTCAGCTCCCTTCGCACCTGCTTGTTTGAAAAGTAGAGTGTGATAGTTCTGATATTATTCATCATCTCCTATAAATGGCATGAAAAACAGAAGTCCACACATTATGTGAAAGTACTTTATCATGTCCAATATTGTATGAGTGTGCTCAAGAAGAAAACCTTGATAGTTCAGTGCGAATTGACACTTCACCTGAATGTAGCTCTAATGTGATTGAGAACTGCTATACACTGGGTGATTTTAATGAGGGTTCAGCAGTTTATGAGTAATCAGCTAGGAGCAAAATGTCTGCTATCTTTTTTCAGCTGTAATCACATACTGTGGCTCCTCTTATAACCTTTTTTTTATTTATTTATTTTTTTTTTACCTTTTCCTACTGGTTGCTCGCAACCAGTTTTATGTTGCCGCATTAGGCTCGTTCTCACTGGTACACAGTCACAAGCAACAAAAGTGATTTAATTCTCTTCTAAGAGGACAAAAAACCAAAATCAACACTTAATCTGTGAGAGGTCCAAAGGTCCAGTATACAACTTTCTGATTCTGTGATGAACTCATGACCTCTCCAGGACGTACACTGCCTTCACCCATATTTAGCTGGAATTGGCTCCATGCGCCCTGCAATGAATCAAAGGATGAAGATGTCGTTGCTTCAAATTCATGTTTAATATTAAAGCACTTTCACACCTGTTATCCTAGGTAGAAACACCACACTCGCTCCGAGGTGCAAACCTGCATCCTTACCAAGATCATCTCGTCAGGCGGTTTGATCGCACTCTGTCATGAGTGTGGAGTGTAAAGTAGCTGTTGGATTTACACCAACTGTCTCACACATCCACAGTCGTTTGAGCTCAAAATACCCATGTAGTCTAATGAGCTATCTGGTTTTGAGTTATTCCATGAACATATGGCATATGGTCAAACATGTTAAAGAAGTCATATTATAGTATATTATATATCAACACCTTCACATGGATCTCCTTGGTCCAAAAATTCAATGTTTCCTGCCCCGAATCCAGCTTTTCTTTGATTTTTCAACCATTTGAATATTGGATCATATGAGCTGAATTCACAATCTGCTGTGTTTGTGTGAGCTGGACTGGCTCCGCCCACACATGCCCATCATGGGAAGAGGAGGACATACTTCCTCTGGTGGTGCCATGTCCCAGAGCAGAGCTGACTGATTGTGGGAGGGTTAAAAGGAGGGCCCACTTTGATTGGGAATGGCTAAACCCCCGATGACACTATTCAGGATTTGATTTCTGATTCGCTCTTTGGAACACACAATTTTGAAAAATTGAATTAAGTCAGTGAGAGATATGACAGATTTTCTTCACTTCTGGAGCATGGTTCTCAGATATGGGGATGATTATTACTGTTGGAAAACCATTTGAAAGAGAATTCAGCCAAATATGGCCTCTTTAAAGTAACAAATAATAAACATCTACATACCAAGAGCCAAACCTAGATTGGACAGCTTATTAAGATTTTGGCCAGCGTGTCTATCAGTATGAAACAACTCTGAAACAGTAATTTATATGCTGTCGCTAGTAAATGCCTAGTTGAAATAAACCTCAATTGCTGTATGGATCAGCACCACATAAAAGCCTTAAAATTGTGTGTGAAAAATATAAACTTGTACTTATGACGGGACCAGAGAGCACGTGTCGTGTGTCACGGGACACTGAGTGAGACTGGAGGATCCTCTGCAAGACCAAGGACAAGTTGAGTCACTGCTGGACCCACGTTGACCTTCACTGTCTTCACTGGCATTAGTAGTAAATATCATGACTATCTTTTCATAATGTTTCACTTTACTATTTATAGTAACTACCTTGTAACTGGCAAGATCATGTTAATGCTACCTGTTTGGTTGTAAGCAGTGGTCTCATCTGGTACTGCCACACTCAAGAGATTCAACCTGTCAATCTACCTACACTAATCACCCCTTGAGTGTTGCAAGCTATACTTTGCAGTAATTGGCCACGGGGAGCCAAAGGTGTCTTACAAGGTGACTTCAAGGACCTGAACCAGATGTTTCTTTATAGGAAGGTTTTTTTGCACCCACGTATTTACCCGAAACCCAACAATGTGACAAACTTGACACATTGTACTGTACTACATTTATGGATCGCCATAAATAACTAAAGCAGTGTTTGTTGTGGGCGCCAGCGTTTGTGCCAGCAAAATATCGAGTTAAGTGTTTTTCTCAAAAGCCTCACTTCCTCCTGTCTCTATATTCAGCTTGGATGATGATCAAAGTTACCATGTGGATCTTAAAGAATACCAAGGATCCAACTGATGAATTGGAACATTTCTATGAAGGACCCTGTCCTTGGTTAACATTTGCAGAATCCTTGACATTTAACAGCAGCTTCTGAATTCACTCCAATGAGGTTTAAGACTACGTACTGTTACAGACCCATTAACCAGCTTCCAGCAGCTTAAGTGACATGCAGTCCCAGATCTTGCCATTCCGCCAACACATCTTGCAAATCTTCCAGCTTTTTTGCGATTCAGCCATTCAGTTGAAGCATGCCCAATTTTTCCACCTCTCAAAATCCAGTCAAACGATGTACAAACGTCCCTCTTCTTCCTTTTCACAGAAATGGCAGCAGATCCTGAACCTGTGATGGAGTTTAAATCAAACACCGTCTGCATCCAACAGTTAATATCCTCCACATTGTCGTCAGAAACATTTACTCTTGCTGTGATGAATAAAATATAGATGGATTGTAGAAAAAGTCCTTTTGAGAACAGCCACTGGATGGTGGTGTTATATCAACGCTCACTGAACATTTGGTTCCTTTGACAGAGACACATTGAAGGGAATGTCAGAAGACAGTTTAGCCGTGCGACAGTGTAGAAGTCAATATCTCCATGTGAATTTCAGAAGCATGGCTGGCAATACATATTCACATGTCTCTGCATGCCAGGTTTGTTTATTCCTAAGATGCTGGCTTCAGATTTGACAGCAGATCTCACTTTTCCTTTTGTCTTCTCATGTGTTCTCAGTTCTGACATGTGGGCTTTCACAAAAGAACAGTTTGTATGTTAAGAGCTGCTATTCAAATGATCTCTTTTAATACAGAATTTATATGTGTGTGTGTGTGTGTGTGTGTGTGTATGTGTGTATATATATATATCTCCTTTAATGTCATATTGTATATCAGCTCTCTCAGGATCACGTTTTCTTCATTCTGAAGACCGCACACTTGTTATATTGTAATTTGAACTGTGTGCTCGAAAAACAGGTGTATTAGCCAAAGTGATGTTTAGTTGTTTTCATCAAAAAAAAATGCTTTATAAGTAATTAATAATGTTCATTGGAGGTATTTTGTTTTCTTATCACAACTGATTTTTAATGAATTACATTGTTTTAATTGTGATCCTGTTTTTGACAGGCGTTGCACTTATAGATACTTTGACACACTTCTGATTCTCAACGGTCTCCATGGAAACAGTGAATGAGTTACCACTTTTTCCAACTGTACAAAAGAAAAGCTAAAATAGCCCAAAGAAGTGGCATTGACATATTGTACTGATTATATTTGCCACTGGAGTGAATGCGGCACCGACCAAAGGGGGTAAAATTTAATTGTTAGCACTGTCACCATACAGGAAGAGGATTCCAATCCTCCATGTGTCTGCATGGATTGTGGTTGGCTTCTCTTGATTTTATTTAATTTTTTAATTTTTTTTGTTCATAAAACAGGACTGTACTTTTTTGTGATATTGAATTGCCAATATGGTCTTTTTTTTCTTGCTTTTTAATAGATAATAGATTTTTGGATGTTTATAGCAAACTGTTATCTGTGTGTGTGTGTGTGTGTGTGTGTGTGTGTTTGTGTTGTTTCATGACAAAAACAAACAGCGGCCCACGAGTAGCCCAACGTGAAAAGTACACAATGTTCAGCCTTTCCGTGAAAATAGATCTCATTTTCAAAAATCCGCCGTGTAAATGTGAATCTTCTTCTGACGCGAAAACGCAAAAATCATCCGTTTTCATTTGAAATTGTTGTGATGTAAATGGGGCTTTAGTGTGTTGATGTTTCCTGTGCTATTTCTAAACTATAAAGCAATGGAAAAGAATGACGGGGGTCCGTGTATAAATAGTATAGTAGTTCAAATACAGTGGAAACACCTACTCGAAAAGAAGCTTCTTTGTTTCTATCTGAAGCATTCATCCTGATGGCTTTGTGCACTATTACCAATGCAAATAATTCCTAACTGTCAGCCATAATCCGCACTCACGCAAAGTTTTTCAAGCACTTTGCCGTTAGGTTCAGGTCTCTCTAAGGGACAAACCAAACCATGGGTCAGAGGACTTCTTTTTTTCTCCAAAATAAACATCCATATCTATATATATATTATACGCTTTCTACATATAATGGATGTCAGAGCTTAAAGGCACTTTACTACTTTAAGGGCCTCTCCATTAACATACTCTGCCTTAGTCAAAGCTTTACATTTCGTAAGGTAAGTTCAGTCAAAGTACATTATATGGAACTTCGTGTCAGTAAAGAGATAACTTTTTCTCATATTAGCAAAGCGGTAATGTTCACAAAAGTGACCCCAGGACCATATTTTGAATGACAGGGCTGCATGAAGCAACATGTCTCAAACTATTACGTTTTCCTAACCTGATTAATCAAAGTCCCAAGGACGCATTTCTCGTGTTGCGAGAACACGTCTTTCATCTGTCGTGTAAATGTCACTGTGCTGATTCCATCAATATGTGACAAGTATTGACAGGCCGACTGATACGTTTTCTCTCCGCCTCCTTCACCGATGTGGACCTGCTCGTCTGGATTAGAGAGAATACTTATCATTGTGTCGTGGCAGCGTGAGCTTCCGGCTGCCATGAAGAGACACATCACACTTTATGCCGCATCAATCCAAAGTTCTCTTCAGACAGAAGCCGAGGCTGATGGGGAGACGCAGACGTGGGGAGTTCAAAGAATGATGCATTTTTTAAACTCTTTTTTAACTTGTGTTTGCGTCAGTGGATTCTCTGACTGCTGAGTCCGAACAGACGCACCAGAGCCCATGTTGTATAGAGAGGGTGAAGATTTCTGATCACAGAATGCCGTCAGCACAGCTTTCTACACTTGTTGTCTACTATGATGAAATGTACACAATGATTAATTATAATTTTACGAAAACTACAGTGTTCTTCTGATTGATATATCATAAACCCTGGCCTATGTATACCCCGGCAACACATCCAGTGCTCTATGTCTCTAAGCTCTTACTCACCCTTTCTCTCCTTTGCCTCATACGGAGAGTATCCTCAATTTAAGTTCAGGTTTAGAGTTTTCATGGTCTCCATGTGTATGTGTATTTTTTTCTTCTTTTTTTCCTTAGTTACACTGGTTCCTCTCATCGACCGAAACCATGCATAGTTTTGGTGTTTCTACATTCCTGGAAGGTGTTGATGTGTGTGTTTGTGGATGTCTGTGTTTGCTGTGTTGGGCTGATGACCTTTCCTAGGTCTATTTACCTTCTCTCATCGTCAGTAGGGATTGACTCAAACACAAGACACCTCCAAGTTGGAAGGTTGGATAGACGTGTCAAAAAGGGCAGTAATGCTGCACAAATCTTATGCGAGTTGTTATTTTGTGGAGATGATTTGTATAGGCCGTTGGTGAGACACATTTTACACATACAGCCCGACTTCTGTTTACTAAAGCCCAACTTTGCTAAGACATGCAACAAAATATTTGAACAGAATCGATTCTTAAACCAAAAAGTAGGAAGGTACTCATCAGTCTTTGATTGGCATCTACTTTAGAGACAGCTTTGAAAATCAATGATGTGAGGAGACCCTAGAAGATATAAACTAGAGATGTCAGTTTCATGAGGTTGCTGTATGTGAACGGTTGCATGATTAACCAAGCTCTGTTTGGCTGTCAGTGACTTCTCTTTAAAAAAAAATTAAAAAAGAGAAAGAAAAAAAACTCATTGACAAACTATCTGTCTTTCACGACTGCGATGCAAACCACTGAGCCACACAAAGTCTGCCAGCCTGACAGGCATCTCATTACAGTCTCATTGAGAAAACTGATGGGGACATGACTTTAATTCACATTTGGAGCTCTCCTCTAAAGTGTTAGTGCAAAGATAACAGTTTGAGGGAACTGGCAGTCAAACACTCTGCCTATCTGTATATGTGTGTGTGAGACCAGAGCCATGTCTGTGTTTTATCTGATTTCATTAAGTTGAATTATACTGTGACTCTGTTCAAATAAAGAAGCAAACTGGCCGATGGACATGAGAGAAAAAAAAATGTTCTCTCATTGAAACTAGCAAGCTCACGTAAACATAACACTTTTAACTTCTCGTATTGTATTTGACTGTTTAATAGAAACTCAGTTATGTTTTGAGATTACCATCAGTGCCTCTAATATAGCTGTCGGTTTCAATGGAGTTCAGATGAATTTCTTTCCAAACCAGGGGACTCCCTCGAAATTTTAATCACCCGTGTCACAGTTATGCATAGGCCCTGCTCACGGTGAGGATTTAAGTCTGTTTGCATCACGTGTCCATTCGCTCATCTCAACAGCCTGTTTCTCACTTGTGGATCATCTTGTACCAATGAACGCGTGACAGTCAGTCCAGAAAAGAAGTAGTTTTTCACATGAGATTAAAAAAAAAAAAAAAATCTTTATTTTACTGACTTATTTTCAGTTAGTTGAATTTCATGCTCAATAATGTACTTTGAATAGTTTTTACATTTCTCTGTGGATTCTTTGTTAAGGTTCTGATTTTCTCAAGCAATGTTTTTTTTGCAATTGATTGCAGTGAACCCAAATGCAGACTCAGACTTACGCTAAGATCTCAGTATTGTACCAGTGTTTCCATTGAAATTTTTTACCATTTGCTTGGTGGTTTGGTTGGATTGGATACTCTCGTGGGTATCCGGGCCTTATATTTGAAACCCGGACCTTCAATTCAAGAGGTCTCATGAATCTTTGTTGCTCATTGGTTGGGAATCTGCTCTAACCTTATTAACTAGGGATGCTGCGATCAGGTTTTATGCTGCCCATACAACCGATACCGATCAGCCAAAGTGCCAATCACTGCCGATCACTCATGCCGATCACAAGGATTGGCTGTAAATTTTCCAGTGCAGTTATGATGAGTGCTACTGGTTAGATGATTTGGGAAAAAAAAGGAACCATAAAATCACCTTAAACGAGATAAAAGCATGGTTTTACTTTTTCAAGAAAAACAAAAAAAACAAAAAGATATTGCATGCACGATGCAGCAACTATTCAGTGCAGAAAATCAAAGAAATAAAAGGCAATATATCTCACAACGCTTCTTCAATCAAATAATGTCAAGTAACAAAGGATACATTCAAAGTCAAATGCAGGTTGCATTTAAATTAACTATCATAAGTTACTAAATCAAAAATACCTGAGAGCAAGGCTTATTAAAATCTGTTGTGCACTGTCGAAGGAAAAAAACCAACTTAGTGTTTATCTTTCTTATAACTTTGGAAAAAAATAATGTAATGGGGCAGTTACTTCGCATGTCAAATAAACTAGCCCATTTGTCCCCTAAGCAACAACACAAATATGGTCTTAAATACATTGAAACAGGAAAAAGTGCCTTTGCTTTGAACAGGAAAACTATGGTAAACAGCATTTGCACATGCTAAATGTCTGACTTGTTGAGAAGCATTGTTTCGGAGATACTTTTTAATAATGAGGAGCATCTCTGCCTTTTCAATCATGAGTCTATTCCTGTGTTCATCCATGATTAAGCCCGTGATTCCCATCGGGTGCTTAATCTCCTCTCTGCCCATAAAGGAGGAGCCGCGCAGACACACGGGGTGACAGGCACGCATGGCTGAAAAGTCTGTGCCTGTGGTGTGTTTTTGAGTTTTGTGAGATTTGATTTCATCAAATAAAAAAATGGTTATCGGACAGTCTGACTCCGCACATCTGTGGGTTGAACCCGGCGGTGGCACGCACTACTGCATCCACAGTGTTGGATGCAGCACTGAATAAGCGCACACTCGTGCAGGGTGCAGACCGACGGGTACTCACGTCCCGGTAGCATATAGCATGTAGCGGGGCTACAAGAACACAGCCTCTGCTGCTGCACGTATGAGCTACAGGTGATCGTTCTTTTGATCGGCAATGAAAGGCATAATCGGCGAACGCCTGTCGCATCATTTTCCACGCAGATCGGCCGATAGTTATCGGCGACCGATCGATCGGAGCACCGCTACTCTTAACAAATAATTTCATTAACTGGTTATAGTAAAACGTGGTTCTTTTAGCATTCATACATCTTCTCTCCCTTTCTTTCCACTGTTGCAGTATTTAGAGCAAAGAACCAAACTGGTATGGTTGCCCACGACTTTTTCCACCTCACCTCGGCCAACCGAGAGACATAATCTCTCTAGCAGGTGAAACCTCCAACAAGTATCAACAATGGGGCGTCCAAATGACATGCCCAAGCCACCTGATCTCCTCTCAATTTGGAGAAGTAGCATCTCGCCTTTGAGTCTCTCCCAGATGGTGATAATCTTCACTCTATCATGAAGAGTCGGGCCCAGCACCCTGTGGAGAAAACTCATTCCATCCACTTGTAGCTGTGATCACATTGTTCGTGTTATGACCCAAGGTTCATGACCAATCCACACCCCAGCCACTTCTGACAGCTCCCATCTGTTCCAGCTCATGCTCGAGGCACCACGGGCAGAAGAGGAAAGAACACACAGCCTTTTGTGGAGTCTTAAAACCCACACTGAACAAGTCTCACTTATTCCTTTGTTGTTTTTGACCCTTTTTTTTTTCCAACTTGTTGCTTGGATCAAATGCATGGACAATTAGAAGTAGTAAAACAAAAGTAATTCATTAGCGAGGTCCACAGTTGATTTAAATCCAAGTTTCATAAGCTAACTAGAAAAGCACTCAGAGAGCGCAGACTTTCGCCAGATGGCGTTTTCAATGTTGAAATTTCACAACTTCAAAGTGCCGCCATATCGTCGCTCTGGATCGGATCCAGACGAAATTTGGCACCATGATCCTCCAAGTATACATGTCAAATTTCAAGAGATTTGAAACTAAATTCTAGGAGTTGTGATTTTTGAAACTTGTAAATAGGGTTTCCAAAGTAAATTTCCCAAATTTTTCCTGACCTTGTTCTGGATCTGATCTGGATGATATTTTGCACCCTGCGAGATATGACCATCCTACAGATTACTGAATTTTTACAAGTCAAACAAATTTTTATCTCCAAGAGATACGATTTTTAGAAAACTGCTCACTGATAAGTAAAGGGGAAAACCAGGATATTTTATATTTTTTGTTGTATCCAGACGGTTATCCGGACAACTCTCAAAATTTAAGGGAAACTAAGTTGGGTCAAGACACATCTTCGGAATTTTTTTTTTTTTTTTACGAAGATCTGGTCAGGAGTTTTTGCGTAATCCTGCTAAAAAATAACAGACCGAATGTGACCGAAGACGGACATGCTTCTAACTGGAATAGGAATGGATTTATTAAGTTGATGAACAAAAGTAAGACCAGTTGTGTCCTGATGGTTGAGCAGGAATCGAAGATTGTTCTGACAACGCCAGACCTCAACTTCAATATCTTAATCTTCCTCACTTATCCAAGACCAAACTTAATAGCATTAAGTCAGCGTCGTGGGTCAGCCATTTTTTTTTTTTTCTTGAGGGTTCTACATGTTTACCATTGTAAACATAGGTCACCCATCCACCACAATACATTGTACAATTACTAAAAATAGTTAAAGGAACTTCCTAACACAACATATGTGAAATACGATTTTATTGGTGTATTTGGTAACGATGAGTTCCTATTGTGTTTGGTGGACTGGTGCCACTTGACCTCACAGATTCAAACTTTCAATACTCTTATTCTGTCCATTGCTTCAATGAATCAAAACTCTCTTGATACACTATTTTTGACCGATACGTCTTTTCTTAAGTCTGACGCAATGCCATTTTTCTCCATGCTACACACTTTGCGACATTACCTTTGTGTAAACCGACACTTTAAAATTAAAAAAAAAAGTGTTTCTAAATCAATGACATTCAAATGTAAACACTTGAGCTTAGTAGTTTTGTGACTTAAATTAAATAAATACTGACTTTTTTTCTACCTAATTTGTGTATATCCTACTTAAGTAGCCAGTGGACTCGCATTTTTTTGGTAGGAGATGTCAAGCCTAATCTCAGATTATTCAATCCCATATAAACACTGGGCTCAGCCTGTGAGTGGACTGCCTGTCATTGATGTCTTGTTTACATTACACTTTTAATATGAGTCTTCATGTTCCACAGAACAAGTTAATGTATTCTGTGTGTAGTTCAATATTTAAGCTTGGTCATGATGCATAAGAGCAATAAAAAAAAGCATGAAATGAAATGCCTCACTGTAGAGGTTTTGCTGTAACTCCAAAAATGTAAGGTGTATAATCTCTTTAGATCTCTCAAAACTAGACAAAAGCCACTGAATTGAAATTCAGTTACGTATCAATGCTGTTGTTCGTATTTCCTAATCACTCATTATGTACTCTTTAAATATTCAATAAGCAAAAACATAAGCGAAGTGATTACTAACTCTATTTTCAACTTTTAAGTCTCTACATTTAAGCCCAGGTGATTAATCTGGTTAGAAGAAACAAGGTTTTATTCAAGTAATATAAGACTTTCTGGTAAAGTTTTGCTTTTCTGTATCAGAAAGTAGCGTAAATTCATCAATGGCTTTCAGGACATAACCTCGGGATTCCTTGACGTCTGTGTTCTCTTCAATGGACTTTTCCTTTGGCCTTCTACCTATTTTATGATGTTTGGCATTTCATGGACTGAAAGCACAGAAAATCTTCATTGAATTATACATATTTTTTTTTCTGCGCTATTATTGATTGACCAAAGGCTTTAATTAAATTACACATCTTTTGTAAACACTCAGGCAAACATGATGCCTGGCTGCATTTCCACCATCGTACGACATATGTTTATTCACATTCTAGGCAAAAAAAAAAAGTCTTTTCAAATAGCTTTGCTTCATCACAATTTTCCACCTGCCACTTTAGGGTGAGCCTGTGTGACAAAATTGCACTTGTAAGAAAAAGAAGAAGCATGCAAATCTGTTTGGCTTAAAAGTCACCAATACTAGGTGTTTTTTTTTTTTTTTTTTTTTTTTTTTTCCTCCAAGCCATCGTGTTGCTGTTGGTGATGATGATGAAGAAGACACTGACGATGATGTTAACAGCCTTGGCTGATTGGCAGATGTTGATTTTTACTGCTGTCATTCCCTCTGACACACAGAAATTTACATTGACATTGAATATGCAACAGTGTCACTTCTTTACTGGCGTACTGCTGGTGTTCTACTACAGCCTTGGTGTCATAACATATCAGCTCTCAGCTGTAGTGTGCTATGACTAATCCTATGGTGCTTGCAATCAGCAATATGTCTGGGTCCATCAGTGTAGCTGCCAAAATTGTGTCCAGCTTACACTTCCTGTCAACATTTCCATTGAATTATACTATGTGAAAGCTGATTGCTGTGCAATTACTTTGAGGATATTTTTAAAATGCCACCAAGACACTTGTTTGATCTGTAATTTTGTGATGGTTTGATAAATCCAATACTTTAAGCCATGATTTTCAAACTGTGGTATGTGCACCATCAACAGGATGCTATATCCCTGTACATGTACACGTCTTGAAACCAATTTACATGTTTGAAACCAATTAAACATGTACATTTTCACAAGACGTCATTTTTGTGCCAAATTTCAAACCTCCTTGGTCCGACCTACTGAGTTGTTCCTGTGGTTACCATCTATTGATAACTAGTGGTGTAGTCCAGGGTATGTGAGTATACTTAATTTTCAGTCAGCACTGTGTACACCCACTTCCAAATCCCCCACGATGCACCACTCAGCATTATTTACAAGCCAGATTGCCTATTTTTACCCTCGTATAATGAAACCATCACCCACCCTACGGCAGCATGAGGGCTGATGAACCAGTCAGAGGCCGAGTAAGACGGGTTATTCCCAGGCAAATATTGCTAACTGACACAAAGTATTCCGGAATTATGTGAAAATAAAGAAACGGAGAGATTTTCACTAAATAGAGTTGTCTTATGTGCTGTTTATCTTCTGGGCTGCTTTAAGAGAAGACAAGAATATAGTGTACACCCACTTCTCCAGGAAGCAATACACCACTGTCAAAAAACCACTGCACTATCAGTTTTTTAAGCATTGATCTGGCGATATTTGGTAAAATATGGAGCAGTTCTAACAGGATAAGGTCACCCTCCATGACGTTTGTGAAGCGATATTTTGCACAATTACACAATATCATTGATGCCTGCTCGGATCCAGGTTATAAAATGTAAATATAGTGCTATATATTTTCATATAAAATAATATTTTTTTTTTTCTACCCTGAAAAACTTGCTTGGGAGAGAAAATCTCTTACCCCCTAGATTTCTGCTGCTATTTCTACCCTGAAGCTATCTGCACCGCCTGGGAAAACCTCAGCTATCTATAGATGCTTCTTCATGTCGTATCACTCCCTATTTGGACAAATTGCATATTTATCAGCTTCGGAACATAATAAACACGTGAACACATTAAACATTTGTTGCGTTTTAGGTGTCTGTTGCCACGACAAACGGTACTCGGGAACTGAAAGCCCTTTTGGAATTAAAAAAAAAAAATGCTCGGGCTCTGTCGTATTGAAGAAGATGTGCACGGCGACCAGCAAAAAGGAGTTTGGCGTCACTGGAAAATAGTTCCTGTGCAGATGCTCAGTGGATGGAACAATGGAGGCCTCCAGAGTGTTGTGACTTCTGTCCATATTCTCCTGGGGCTTGGGAGTCTGTCCATATAAATGTTACTATTGTCAATGTTTATGATGTATCGTTCCCTGCATGCGTGTGTGTGTGTGTGTGTGTGTGTGTGTGTGTGTGTGGTTTCAGCACAAACGAAAACAACAGTGCCAACTCTTGGCCTGGCGTGCCAACTACATCGCTTTCAATATAAGTGGACATCGTTTTTAGAACTTTGCCACGTAAACAACATACTATTCTGAAACAAAAACTCAAAAATGATGCCTTTTCACTTGAAACATTGTCGTGTAAGAGGACAGACGGAAAGACATTCTGGCTTTTTGATTGAGTTTACTCGTTGGTGATGTTAACCTGGTTTGTACTGCTGCTAAAAGTATACACGAGCTATAGTGTGTACGCTAGTTGTTAATAGAGGTACAGAGGAAATTGGGACTTCATGTACCCACATTAACTCTGAATTACTGAATAAACCATCACTTTCATTTCCGCCACTGTCTACACATCGCATACATCGGCTGAACTGTACCGGCACTGCTGTGAAAGCCCTGTTCCAATCACATTTGTAGTTAAATACACTGAAATAAGAGAAAGCCTGTAATTAACTTCTGTGGATGAAAATCATAAGCTGCCTGTCTAATTATGGTGAATTAAGATAATGGCAGAGAGGACGGAATGACTCATAGTTAGCAAAGAGGAAGGGGAGGTTCTATGTGGTTTTTACACAGAACAGTCTTGATTGTACCACTGCTATTAAAAAAAAAGACGTTCTTGCAAACATTTTATTTCTTTGTTGTTACCAAATACCCAGATCAGCCTCCGAGCTCGCAGCGTACGGGTGTTTATAATTACATTTTTCAATATGAGACGTGAACAATAGGAAACTGTAAAATTGAATTGAGTACAATTCATTCAATTGTGTTTTTTTGTTTGCAAGATCAATGTGTAATTAAGGTTTTTATTTGGGCCTTTAATACTGAAGGGGAAAAAAAAAAAACAGCAACTAAACAACAGATAATTGGAAAATTCCTGTTTCTTCATTGTTTATTCTGCCTCCGATTGTGCTCCATCGGTTACACGAACCAAACATCTTTGGATGTGCACTAGGGATCATGGATCAGGGGAACATGATTTGAGATTTTAGATTTGCACATGTACAAGAAATACGCATTAAGAGTCACTTTTTAATTTCATAGCAGATCTGTGTTTTCATATTGGTAACTTTGGTGCTTGGCTTCACTGTAATCACACTGAGGTCAGACGGGACATCTATGACATTTCTTGAAACTTTCACGAACTCTTGGAGGGGAGGTGGGCGCCACCAGATCAGCTGTTTTAGTAACGCCATCATCCTGTGTTCAAAGTCATTTAAGTGACTGTCTATTTTGGAAAGTTGTTGATTTCTTCCGGCCTTTCCCAAAGTTAAAAAGACAAAGGTGATAACAAACACGACAATTACAGAATTAAAACGCTTTTGTTGCGCCTCTGGAGAATAATGGCATTGGACAACCTTTTTCAAAGAACTATAAACTTTCTTGTTCCTGTTCAGGTTTTATATTAAAGAAATACATAAACCATGCTTGGACATACAACATGGATTATGCACATACAAAGTGTGTCGTTATATCCATTTTCAAACATACGTAGTAACATTAATCGCATGATGTACTCAGTGGTTTAGAGATGAGTTTTAAAAAGGAAGTTCATCTTACCTTCTTTTTTATGGATAATTTTTAATATGTGAAAACTGATGGTTGTCTGATCTATGCTTTTGAAATGACTAATTGGAGAGAGTGGTATGTGATTGTCTAAATTTATTTTTACTATTATGACTGGAACAAAGAAGCCAGTGCTTTAAAATACATTTTTAATAATTATTAAATTTGAACTCAGCCCCGAGCAAAGCGACTTCACGTCTTGTTGGGTATGAGAGGAAAGGTGCAGTTCCTCCTGCCGCCGAATGAACTCCCATTTATACTCAGCCCCATCATCTCTAGACCAATCAATGGCTGCCATTGCTACTCATGGGTTTTGGAGGGAAACACACAGAAAAATGAACAGCACCGCCTTGTTGTACTCTTTCATAAACAACACGTCTTCATGCCATCGTGGACACAAGACCGCAATACTACTTCACCGCCCAACCCTGTCTCTTCCATCAGTCTTTCATCAGGCAGTTTTTGGTAGTTGGACTCCATCATCACATGGCAAATCTGGGTATCTTGTCATTGGAGATCACCAAGCCATTACAGCCTGTGATTCTTCATTTCAAGTCACATATTCATGTTGTCCTCTTGTCATTTCTGATGTTGTTGGTCCAGTAGATATTGCAGATCTTACAGAGGCAGCTGTTATGAAAGACATCGAACCATCAATCTTTCTCATATTTTTCCTGGACATTTCGGTGGGTGGACAATGTGACGGCCAGATCGGCGTCCAAAATCAAGGTCTTGTTTTTAACACGGTTTTAGCTCAAATGTGCCCTGAGGTCATAACAATACAGACAGTGAAGGTGAATCCAGACTAAAAACTAGAAATTAAAACCAGAACACTGTGGAACACAGTGACAATAATTTGAAGTCTTGAAAACCACAATACCGTAATGACTGAAAAAAAAAAAAAAAACTAAACATATGTTTCAATCAGACCATTAGCCATATATATATATATATGCTGAAATGTTTTGAGCTGCTTCCATGCTAATATCTAATTAAATGCAGCTTTTGCGTGTCGACTATAAAAACAATCCTTATTTGCTGTTCAACTCGACCTAGCTTAGCGGTGCCGTTCCTTTTGTTGCGGTACAAACGATTGTTATTTTTTTCTTTTTTTCTCTTCACAATAATTCACTGGGAACACAGACACAAATGAGGCTGTACCGTGAAAGACGTCTGAAGAGATTACACTGGGTCTTCAACATATCAATATGTACATTTTCTATGAGGGAATGCATTGCATTGTAAATCTCTAGATGCTTAATGTGCCAGAGAAATGTTTATTGATAGCAGGATTGATTTATTCGTTTTCTGTGCACATACCAGCCCTTTCCAAAACTG
The DNA here is from genome assembly GCA_900302745.1 of Parablennius parvicornis. NCBI lineage: Eukaryota > Metazoa > Chordata > Actinopteri > Blenniiformes > Blenniidae > Parablennius > Parablennius parvicornis. Next base: position 6,142 of record OMNM01052581.1, on the reverse strand, counting down.
CTGTTCATTTTTAGTGGCTGGTCTGGGAAAAAATAAAACAAAACAAACACACGATATAGCTGAAAATACAATGGATATCAAATTAATTTTAGACTGTATCACACGCTCATCTGGCTTATATTGACACCCTGCGGGTCCAAAACTGTGCGTCTTTTATTAAATGTAGCTTTAGATTGAAATCAGCAATGTCCTTTATAGCAACACAACCAAGGTCAAACCACCGATTGGCAGTAAACGCTGACAAACTTTTCTCTATTGCACAGCCTCAAATTCATCCTCCAATGTATTCAAAGAGCTCAAAATGTTAAACAAAAAGACTAGCCACTTGGGGAATGGGGTTTTGGGATCCCTAAAGTTGAGTTTGGGGATGCAAAAACGTTTTTATTAGAGTCAGTGATTTGCAGATTGACTGGTGAACATCAGGGTTATGGTATTATCACACAGTTTTTTATGCCATGTAGCATGAGCATAACCGATATGATACCAGATATGATATGCGTCCCTGTAAAGACAAATATAAGACCACAGATCTGTTTGGAGAAGTAAATGTGCCTGCCACCAACGTCATAGAGGATTTTATGGAGTGATTGACAATTGTGACTTTCCCAAGCACATACATGCACATACTGTGGGAAAACATCAGCGTTTATACAATGGTGCTAGAGACAAGATAGACCATAGCTGTGGCATGTGAAATATCACAGTATGTATGTATGTATATATTTAACAGTGTCAAATATAAATCTTCGATAGCGCTGTCAAAAATACTGCTTTACATTCACACTGTGCTTCCGTGGCTAAGGCTATCTCATGTAGAATTCATAAAATGTCGAATATAGCTAACTTTTATTGAATAGTTTACAGAACATTTTTTTTTTTTTTTTTACATTTGTTCAATCAGATGAATGAAGAATGTGGGACAGCAAACAAATCTTGCATAATGCAGCTGAAATATCTGTTTTATCTTGTAAGTGTTTGCATTAGTATTTTCTTTGAGTTTAGCAGGGTTACCATGTGGGTGTCCTTTCACATATCTTGTGAACATTTTAATACATATAGAATATAACTTCCCTCAACAAGATGCAGTATTGAAGATGGGTGGAGGATGAAAATAGCTAATTCCACAGGAAGGTGAATGTTTGAGTGTAAAAAAAAATCAGTGGAACCTCTGTTCTTTCCGATCTATTAATTTCCTTATCAATAACCAAAATTACAATTATTTCACATTTACACAGCTATGTGTTGACAATGATGTCCGTTTCCATGTAAACAATATAGTTTTCATGAATGGCCACTAGTGGGTGCTCTTTGACATGACTGTGTTGTATTGCCAGTATATATGTGTATATATATATATATATATATATACACACCCACATTAATAATGAGAGCACATGGACAAGCGGTATGCAACCATAATATCCAATGGAGCGGTCTTTTGTCACTTTCCACCAAATAGAATTAATCTGGACCCGGAAAACCTGTTTGACTTAAAAATTGACAAAAGCACAGCTCATAGAGTAGCAACATTTTCCATAATCTGCTATCACTGCGGTGGATATTTAACGTTTAACATTAAGACAGCAAGGAGTTCATCAGATTTGTATCTATTTTTGGAGCTGCCTTTAGCAGTTTCATCCCTTTTTAAGTGTTTTAAAGGTCCTTTTAGCTTAGAGGTAAGAGTCATTCTGTAAATGAGTCTGTGTATAAATAACACATGTACACACACAAACACACAAAAAAAAAGAAAAGATGATAATGTTCATTAGTGTAACATTGTGTGAAAGCTTCAGGGTTCCACTACAGAGAGGCTGAAGAACCACACGTGGCTCTGGAGCCGCAGGTTGCAGAACCCTGGTATGGACAGACAACCAAGTTTGATTGTGATTACAGGCGTCTCTTAATAATAAACCTTCTGAGTCCCAGGAGAATGTGAACATGGACTCATTATTCAATGTTTTCTCTGTTTCCATGGAGACAGAGTCAGAGCGTTTTTTAAAAAGTGCAAACAGAAACTAAAACACAACAAAAGTTTAATGTTTTCACTTGAAAAACGTTGCGTAAACAGCGCCCAGATAACATGACAATGTTTCACTTGATCGTTTAGGAAAAGTGTTGCATTCACGTTGCAGCAGCAGACAAACTGACGGAGATGTAATTAGTATGCCACGCCACGGGAGGGAGCTGTTGTTGTTTAGTTTCTTTTTTAATGAAACCACACAGATGCGTGAAGAGAACAAAATGCTACAAACGTGAACAAAATCGAGAGAGCCTGACATTAGTATGGACAGACGACAAATCACGGGTTGATTCTCAACTGTAAAACTACCGGCACGGACCCCCTACAAGTGAGGAAAGTTTTGCGGTTACACTTGTTTTCCTTGTCGTATAAATGGGGCCAAAAAAGGTAAGCTATGACTCACACTGGAGCTTAATGGGGGTCTGGGGCGGCCGGCTGGGAGAAACCATTTCAAACAATTAATGTGACTTTATTGAGAAAGCAATAAAATTAAAGTTGGATATGTGTAAAAACTATGCTGCCCAGAACTTTGGACCTTTACATCAGGACTCATTGTAAGTGGAAAAGCATGCATCATGTTTCTGTAACATTGTTTTTTTCAAACACCAGTGTTGAAGCCTCACACTATACTGAATTAATATACAACAGCAAAGTCTATCTGAAAACAACCTTAACAACAACAACAACAAAACAAGCTCCTGTTTTGTATTCCAAAAAGCTAAACTCCATCTTTATCAAGGTGCTTCAGTCTTTAGAGCCCTGCTGCCATCATTACAGGAATCACACTAAACGCTGGGTCACCGTCAGCCGTAAAAGACCCGTCGCACTTAAATTCATTTTCCCTCACACACGAACATTACCAGACCACCTTTATGTTCCCCACAGTACAATACTTTCACAATGCAGTCACTCCTCTGCAACAAACCCCGGCTCGTATCTCTACTTAAGTGCAACACTATGCATTAAAAGGTACTGCCTGTAATGAGTCCAAATAGGGGCCATTATAAAACAGCCCTCTTGAGCGGACTCTCAATGACTGAGCTGTGTGGGGTGTCTATTAAAATTTCTAAAGCCATTCATTCAAGAGCGCCAAAACAGAGTGTGGAGAGGCCTGCCTGGCCCTTTAACTAATGTGCTCACTTGCATTACTTATAGGATACGTAATTGGCAGAAGGACACCTCTCTTAATTCCTCATCTGCTCATGAGGAAATTGGGTCTGCCTTTGTCCCACTTCCTAATCGCTCAGACTCTCTCTCATTGTCTTTTTATCCATCCTCGTAGCTTTTGTCGCATTCCCCCCACCCACCTCTCCACTCCAACTCATTTCTTTCTTCTTTTTTTTTTTTTTTTTTTTTTTTTTCTTTTTTTTAATTTTTTTTT
>OMNM01052518.1:2824-16970 GCA_900302745.1 Parablennius parvicornis | reverse complement strand
AAAAAAAGGAAGCATCTTACAGGCTTCAGATTTGAATTGCATTTATCTGTTTCTGTCCTTTTGTTTTTTCATTGCACGATTATAGTGTAGGAATATGGTTTGTTTATGGTGTGTGCGAGAAAAAAAAAAAAATCCCTGTCTTTGCAATCTTGCATATAATTGACAGCTCATAATCTAGAAGGTAAGAATAAATTAGACCAAGATAAAATAATTAATTAGTCCAGAAACGCTTGATAGAAATACAAAATGAATTGATTAAAGTGGAGGGATTTTCTAGTGTAATTGCTTTAAATGACAGGAGACATTGTTTATCTTTCATCAACATAATGACACAAACAATTATAATCTCTGAACATAACATTCAAATCGCTGCAAGCATGTGGTCGGGACTTTAGTGTTTGTGCGCGTGTGTGAGAGCGTGTGGGTGGGCGGGTGTTAAAATAGCATCAGCAAAAGCAACGAAACAGACATCTACTGTATTTACATGAAAATGGAGATTATGAAAATCCTAATGCTTCAGGACCTCAAATCACTGACATGCCAACATTAGTTGGAAGATATTAAATACCATTAACATGCAAGCCCATGTCTTTTGTTTTTTTAGTGTTTTTTTTTCCCCCCAGGTAATTGGTATATCCCTAAAAGGAAAAAAAAAAAAAAAAAAAAATCTGAAGTTCATTTTAGGACTTGTCTTCTCACGATTGCTTGGCAAAGTCCAATTAACAAGCTCTAACACAAACTAACAAATGAGGACAGGTTATTTTTAACCTGATAAATATGTTTACCCACTCTCTCCGTAGATAAAAGTAAGCCTGACAACACGATTCACTTCCCAAACTGAAAGGTAAAAAGGCGGCAGCACATCTGGATACCAGTGACTTCATCATGCATCTTTCATCCGAAGGAAGTACCCGCGTGTGCTAAGTTTGCCAGCTCCGATCAAACTCCTAAGTGTGCGGATGAAAGAGAAGCACAGCAGAAGGGTTGAGTGTAGTACTGGTGCGGGAGGTGGAAATGGGAGCCTCCCCCATACTGAGCTGCAGAGTGTCAGACACTAATGCCTGTGGATAGAAGCTCCACTCTAGGGTATTAACTCAAACATGGACAACTAATGCCATGGGATAAAGCGTTCAGCTTCACTTACAGGGGCACAGGCACTCCCACAGGATCATAGGGCCTGGGCAGTAGGCATTAAATTACCACAGACTTGAGTATGGCTGTGCCAAGGGGATAGATGGAAGGCGAGAGGGGCACAGCTTGAACCAGTATCCACTGCCTTGCGGACGTTTGGTTTTAAGATGTGTCGCTCCGGCAAGATGCCAGTGCAAATCCAGGGTATAACTGGTGGTATATAGAGAATATGAATTGAATTGGTAATGTAGGTGAGCGCTGCAGTGATGGTATAACACAGATACAAACCATAACACTTTGCTGATCTGTTTTTTATTGTCTTCTACAGTTTTACCGTTTAGAACCAAATCGTTGTGTTTGAGGTTGTAAAGTGGATGATCCTTAAATCCCAAAGTTGGCAGTTGGACCCACTACTCTACCTGTCCACATATCGAAGTGGGCTTGACAGTCAACCCTTAGTTATTTCCCGGGAAGGCCAAAGGACCTGTGGCACTACAACTTTGTTGCCATTGATGTTCAAGTGTGTGCACTTTAAAACTGTCAGAGCGGCTTCAACACACAATGCAAGTGCTCAATTTAGCATCAACAACTTGAAAAATATGGACATTGGATGGATGAAAGACACAGCGGTAATCTTACATGCTGCTCTGTTGTCTCCTCGCATCTGTCACCTTCCAACAATCAAACGTGTTTTATACCGACTGTGTCTGTTCCACAACCATTTTATTTGAAAACAAACAGAATCCCACAGCAGAAGAGTTTGTCTCACACATTTCATTATAATCAAAATATACAATAAAATATAGAGGGTTAAATATCTAAACCCTTTCATCTAAATGTTTATTAGCAGGTTTGATAACTGACCACAATTTGGACTTTTTTATGCTCACCAAAATCTGGTTACAGATGGAAAAATATCTCAGCCTAAAAGAGGCAGCAATGAATCTGCTCCTGAATTAAAATAAAAACAGAAGTTTTTATATTTTGCCCAAAAACATCCAGGAGACAAATTATCAAAAGATATAGTAACACTGGATGTTACTTTGACCTCCAGAGGCTATAAGCTATTTTTGACTAAGACTTATTGTATTAAACAAGTCTGCATGACTGCCTTATTCAATCTGTGTAATGTCTTTTAATCAGTAACATGTTGACCCAGAGTCATGCTGCAAACTTAACAGAGGTGGTTCGGCCACCGTGGGTCATTTTCTAGTTTGCTGCTATAGGTTTGACAGAGTCTGTTGTGGGACCTGCACTGAATGTCTTCCCTTTCTCATTCTCCATACAGTGATGCTTTACTACTTGTCACGGGCAGTCTCTCTCTCTCTCTCTCTCTCTCTGTCTGTCTCTCTCTCAGGAAAGTGCTATACAAGTGAATTAATTTTACTAGAAGTGCATTGCATAAAATTATACCCTTGCATATGAGTCCAGTAAAAGATGACAAAAAAAAACGTATATTACCATAATGTTTATTTTCATCACAATAACAAAGAAAGTGCCTTGTATACTCAAATCTTATAAGAAGCAGGTTATGTTATATACACCAAAAACGTTTTGTTCATTTTGACAATGGTCAACTGAAAATAAGAGAGTGCAAAATAATAATATGGCAAGAAAAAACACAATATAGGAGAGGATCTGTCACAAAGTCAAGGCCGTGGAAAACAACAAAAACAGAAGTGCAAGAGAAGAGAATAGCAAAGGATTAACAAGGGGTACAATGGAAAAAAAATATCTTATAACAAAATCTTCAAATAAAAGCCATCTGAGGAAATGTCCGTCACAACAATAACAGCAGCATCTCTGTTCAAAACTAAACTGACTTTCACACCATATTTAAATAAATGACAAACAAGCCATTTTGAATAAGGCTAACATTTTCATTTATTTATTTATTCATTGTACTTTTTAAATCAATAATGCATACTATTTTGCCTGTTCGGCGCGATAGTCTGTGCGCCCTGTAAGTAAATCTGCTTCTACGTGCGTATCGGTATGTTATCAATTTTCAAATTGTTTTTACACATGCAGACTTTTAGATCAGCATCACAATGTTAGTATCTTCTCTCAATGGACTTGTGCTTTCAAAGCTTTTGGGTGAAAAGTGTGTACTCTCATCAATCTCACTTTCCATTGAATCAATCAGCATTGTTGCCGTAAAGATCGCGACAGCCAGTTCTCCACTAGAGGGGCAAACATATGAACAGAAATCAAGCTTTCATGCATCTGTGGTTTGCAAAAAATGTAGTTTCCCAATCGAACATTTCAGCTAAGCTACACAAATCAGGAACATGGGGGGGGGGTATATCACTGATGTGAAAACTCTGAAAATGCTGATCTCCAGGGACTTTCAAGCACAACACTGGATAATTTAGTTCAAATGGTGTGAAAATCTGTGAGTGGCAGATTTGGGGATGGAAAGGCCTCGCTGCTGAGAGCCGTCAAAGAAGAAAGTGGCCGGGCTGGTTGGAGCTGACAGAAAGCCTATGGTAACCTCAGATAACCGCTCTCTACAACTGTGGTGAGCAACGTCTCAGAATGCGCAGCCTGTCGTACCTCCAGGCAAATGGGCTGCAATGGCAGAGGGCCATGTCGGGTTCCACTCCTGTCAGTTGAGAACAGAAATCTGTTCTCAGCTGCAGTGGCCACAGGCTGTGATACAGTCATGTCAACATGGACCAGAATCTCCAAGGAATAGCCTTAACATCTTGTGGAATCCATACTACAAAGAGAGCTTTTACAGTCATGACATGCCTTCTAAAGACAGCGCTTCATCTTTGGCCTTGCATTGTCAAAAGTGCATTTTCAGTTGTGGATTATTATACATGGGGTTTACTATCTTGACACTTGTAGTGGGGGTTTTGTTAATCTGTGTATTTAACATGTATGAAAACAGTGCTTCCAAACCTTTAAAAATAAATAAATAAATCAGTGGCATTGATGAGTAAGCACAAATCATTCTGATGCAAGTTATCTGAGAGAAATTGTAAGTTGTTTGGCCTAATAATTTTATAATAAGTCACGATTTGAGCCACCAAACATCCGCACTGATCTAATCGAGCAACTGTGCTCTGTGTCCAGTTATATAAACCCACATAGCTATATCATGAAAGCATTCATGAATTGTTGGAGCTTTCGGCTTTGATCATGCCAAAAACTGATCATATTTTAATTCTAAGGGACTCGTAAAATCAATCCCTGCTGTCTCTCTGGCAGCCACATATCTGATTTCAAAATCTTATTGAGTTTTTTTGTTTTTTTTCATTATCTCCAGTAAACAGTATTCATAATTTGGATGTCTGTGGGTACTGTTGGCTGTTGCTTTTAACCTTTTTCAATCATACTGTCTGGTAGTGGATTTTATTCTTTAAAGCAAAGAAACTTCATCTGCTTTGCCATTTCATTCCAATACCAAAAAGTTTTCTGTTTATTCAATGTTTTTTGGGTTTTTTTTTTCTCACACCCCACTCCAGAATCAAAATAATTATAATAAATCAAGAACTCCTTCTATCCCAGACTCAGATGATATCGCTTGGGCTGTTCAGAGAATATGTTAAAAGCCAGAAAATAAACGCAACGCTGATAAACTCCAAGTGTCATCCAGCATTATGAATTACTTATTGCCGAAATGTCAGCTAGAGATTAGGCATCTGAGAGCGACTTTTTTATCCAGCATATTTTGAAGAACCATCATCTCCCGCCTTCCCTTGTATTTTAATCACCTCTTGCACTCTAACATCTACTTTAGTGGTTTTGTCAAACTTATCGCCATGTCTGCAATGCCACTGCAATAATCAGAAGATCATTCAAAGGAGAGTGTTTGCCCTGGTGATGGAAACATCAGTGACTATGTAATAAATTTCAGTGTTTCCATGCCACAAGGGATGACAGTCCCCTTGTTGACAAGAAAGTGATGCTGCTGCTGAGGTTAGTTCATTAATGTGCAGATCAGATCCATGGCTGGCTGACAAATATGAGATAAATGAAGTCAGGCCTTCTCAAATTTGTTGGTTAAGGCAAAAAGCAATATCAGTTGGCTAATGTAAGCCAACCCATTGTACAAACAACAACAACAAAAAACTACAACAGGCACTAGGTAGAGAGCATATCTTCACCGCCACATTTTTTTGCTGAACCCAGTTAGCCTCGCTAGCATGTTAGCCGTTAGCTCATATCAATGCTAACTAGCCTGTCAGATAGCAACATCACTATGCAAAACAATCAGCACACAGATAAACTACTACCCAAGTCAAAGTGCCAACACTAGTGTTTCTGGATACTTTCTGAATCCAGATATTGGCTGCGTGCTCCAGAGTAGAGTTAGCATTGTGCTAGCAGGTGGCTAACGACAGCTTCCTTGCTGTATAGGTTGGTAAAATATGTACATATAAACCAATGAATACATTCGTACAAAAACATATCCTTTGCCCCAACGTTGAGATTTAAGTTTGGTTATAGATAAAAGTCTATTTGGTCTGACTGTGGTCTTGAGAATTCAGATTTGATACAGTTTGACTAAATCCATTAATTTAATAGAATTAGAATAGGACTTGTTGTACTTGACCTAACTTGATGTATTCATCATCTTCACCACCTTGCTGCTTTATGTGTGAAAGCATCTTTCATATTTAGTAGTGTTAAGTAGAGGGCAGTGACATAAAATGTTGAGATTTTAAGTTACATTTACATTGACAATATGATATATGTATGATGTTTTGATGCAAGTATATCACAGAAGGTCATAGTTACTATGGGCACCTGGCTTTTTGAAGTTATTTATTTGAAAGACTTCGAATCTGACTTGTCATATTTGATCCAACTTGATGTATTCAGCATCTTCACCACCTTGCTGTTATGTGTGAAAGCAGCTTCCATATTTAGTAGAGTAACAGTGAGATTGTAAATGACAGTTACATTGACAACATGATATATGTATGATGTTTTCATGCAAATATGTCACACCAGGTCGTAGTAACTATGGGCACCTGGCTTGTCAAAGTCCTTTTTGAGTGACAAGGTATATTCAAAACTGAAATGAATGCATTGTATCAACACAAGTACCCATAACCTTAGCATTAATTTTACTTTTGTGACTTTATCATTGAGTATGACTGAATGAGTTTGACAATGTTGAAGTCATTACCACAATTTCTTACTGAGATTTTACATAAACGAAAGTGAAACTGACAAATGAAAGCGCTCTACAAATTGACAACCCAAGCAGCGCCTGGCCCGGAGCTGTCGCTGGGCAGAGGCATAGAATAGCAAACACTTTAAAGAAACCAAAGTTTAAATTAGTGTTAAAAATTACACAGGGGGAAGCATAACAAGCAACAGCTCATAGGATCTCATACACATGTGTGTTCTTGAGCTAGTTATTTTGGAGGTGATCCGTCTGTCACAAACACCTGTCAGGACCAAGAAACCCTCCAGGCTGTTTCATTATTCGTTTTTCATTGCATGAAAATGTTTCAATGGGAGGGCGGTAATGAGAGAAGAGAGAGGCGGCTGAAATAAATGCGCTGTTGGGGGATGGTCTCCACCCTGTCGTTAAGAATCACTGGTGTGACACCAAATCCACTCGCAGCAATTATGAAAATCTACGTACCGATTTCATATTACATCACAGGGTTCCTCAAATATGTGACTGAGAAACGGCTCCACCACTCATGGCCATATTTATTGAATAAATGGTGCAGGAAGTCCACCGTGCACAAAACATCGAGCTGCCAATATTCATCTGCCCAGCACCAATAAATCGTGACTTGGAGAGCATTTCATCTTCTCGCTGACATCACTTGTCACAGTATTTATGACAGGAGTCCTTGGGTTCTCTGCCGCTGGAGGGTCTTGTCACTTTGTTGTAAACCTAAGTTGCTTTTGGACAGTTTACTGAAACTGTTAATGCTTTTTGACCAAGAGCATTCAGTGGCCAGTCATTGCATCTGAAAGAAAGCGTTCAAAGAGGTTAGAAAGCAAGACGGTATGGAGGACAGACAAAATGTGAGCTTGTGCAATATGTTTTCGTACCTTGATCTTTCTTTCAAAATAGTGAGATTGTGTCCTTTGTGTGCGACTGAAGATTAAATGCAAGTTAACCTGTCTTCATGTTAGTTTAATAGAAATATTAGCAAGCAAGTCCTTGGAACAAAACCGAGTTATTGCAGTGCTTGTTTTTCTCTTTCCATAGAAGCAGCTATACAAAAAGAAAAAAAGAAAGGTTGGTGTAATTCTGCAGTGGCTATTCAAATTTCAGCATATTAAATTGCCGTGTCCTCTTTTGACATAAAGAAGTGCCTCAACAAAACGTTGCCCCTATGCAACAGACAGTAATTTGTGTGTCTAAAGTTCATTTACTGATTTTGATCACTTCTGGATCTCTTCTTTTGTCATCTTTTAATATCATTCTATTCAGACAGTTACATTTGAAAGAGTAATCGCTCTGCGCATAGTAAGGATTGTAAATTTTGATTTAGAGGCTGCCTTTTATTGCTGACATTTTTTTTAACTCTTCATTTTTAAGAACACTGTTTTTTATCATAATACGACATGACTTGACATCATGACAAGGGTTTCGTTTTTTAACCTGTTTTTTTATTTCTAATGTACATGCTTGAACTTGGACTTTCACTAACAGGCTATAAATTCCCATTATTATGCTGACAACACGGTTATGTGTGCCCATAAAAGCTCAAGGCTACGGCAGGCTGTGAAACTGCACCTCAGATAAAAAGTTATGTATCCTGCTACTGTAGGAAATTAAATTCAGAAAGAGTTCTCTTTTGAAGAACCACCAACTTCTTATAATTGATTTGTTACAAATAACCCTCTGCAATGTGAAACTGCTCGCAATTAATGTAGGTGTAATCTTTGACTGCGATTGAAGCTTTGATGTTTCATGCTATTTCCTCTAACTGTGGGATGTTTCAAAGCTGTTTTTCTTTAACTAAATTAATATGAAAAAAAAGGTCTAAATGCTTTGATTTCCTCAACCATATAATTTACATTTGTTTTGGTAAAAGTCATGCTTGCCATGGCAACACAACAACATCAAACATTGGTGTTGGAATGTTTTGGTCGTGTGATGAGATTTCAAGCTATTCTTAGTGCATAGTGGGAAGCAAATGGAACAGAGTGTAACAAGGAGCATTAAATGTTTCAATACATTGCAAGTGCGACAGACCAGCGGTTCCCTGTCTACAGGTGCAACCACATCACAGATGGGTTGATGAGGTCCTGCCTCTTGTGACCGTGCCAAAATTAAATTTGGAACATAGACATACACTTTAGAATCAAGAGCAGATGATGGAAATTGACCTTTCATTTCAGTGTAAAAGAAAAGTTTTCAGCCACCAAAACTAGAGCAGAGTACCGTTTGTGTTCCACTGGCTTACCGATGTGATGTTGTGATGACGATGGTCCTATGGTATTGTGAAGAAAATATGAAAAATCGTAGTCCTGGCAGTTTTTTCTGTTGCTGCAATTCAAACCAGAGTCTTAGTTAAAATATCAAGCCAAATACAAAACCCTTGAAATCTTAAAAATCCTGCCTATTTTGTATTTAGTGTATCTTCGAATCTAAAGATAAAAAAGTTCTTGCTGTCAATGTAAACTGAACTATTAATGACCATGTGCAGGAAATAAACTGCTGCAGTATGACGTTCCTTGTGGAAAATAGGTTTATCTTCAAACTATATGCAGTATGTTGTCTGTGCAAGTTTGCTGCTGTCAGATTAAAAAACGAAAACTAAACAGTCACTCTGCACTGCATACCGCAGAATATAGTTTCCTACCAGTGGACAAATATGTCTCTCAGGAAACTTGTAGAAATAGAGGCTGATGTACTTCTGTGTATTTTGGAAATTTGAAAATATAATCAAATGTATTCACCAATTCTAGTTTTGGCCACTTCAAAACAAGCAGTTGTGGGCTAAAGTGGTAATATTTTGTACGTTTGTGGTGAAAATCTTAGCTCACAACACAACCATGCCAATGCATCTTAACATTGTAAGGTTGCCTCGGTAATTATTTTATAAATGAAAAGACGTTTAGTCATAAATGTAGATATTTCAGTAAGATTATGCAACAGCTCAACATTACAACTTGATTTGGTTCCTGTTTTGAGTTTGCAATAGTGGACACTGAGGGAAGAAATGATACTCCACCGTGCCTATGAGCCTAAGGGTGGTGTCCATGATACAGCAGTTCGCTTAATTAGCAGCACCATCTGAGGACTGAAAAATCAAAACTTCATCTTTTAAATCAAAAGTTTGTGATAAAATTTACTGTGTAAGTCACAAAGTTTTCTTTAAATTCAGGAAGTGTGATATTTGTCTTGAGTTGATGAACCTTTTGCCGGTGCAGCACAGTATGCTCCTCATCTTTACTCATCAAAGACTCCCAGGGGTTGTTTTAATATCACAACACCTTTGTCAACAAAATATATCTTCAATCTCAAATTCATAAGTATATTATACCTCCTTTTCAAGAAGTTATTTGGGGGGGTTGAAGCCTGTTACAGACAATATCAAGCAAAACGTAAAGGATACCCTTGATAGGTCATCGGTTAATCGCAGGAGCATTTCAGCGTATCCCTCATGCTTACATTCACATGTACAGTCAGTTGAGAGTCAGCACTTAAATTGATAAATGTGTTCTTAAATTCAGAGAATAAAAAAGAAAGATAGTGGAGCACCTGCATACAGACATGAGAAGAATATGTAATCTCTGAAGAATAGCCTCCTCAGCCAGCAGGTAGTATTCTAGCTGTGATGTTAGGGTACTAAAGACTGACCACAGAACCCATAATACCGACAAGAGGTTCATATTCTCTATATATTAGTTTGTCATATTCTCCTTAAATATAACATGAATATTCCCACGCCTTATTTTTGGTATGATTTCAAGGATTGGTCAAAATTGTTTACAAGCTCATTTAGCTTTGCCAGGGAACGACATATAAGTGAGACACGTGTTCAAGACACGAAAAGACGAGTTATTACACCATGCATTGGACACGTTGCCGCAACAGGCATGTTGAAGCAGCACTGATGTAACCATCTTGATGTGGCCTCTTGTCACCCCTCAGCTATGTGATGATGATTGACGTTCTGAAAGTAACACTTTACCGCTACTTGAGAAACGCATTGTATCACGCTCGCGTTATTATCTTTCCACTTCACCGCTCCCTTGCTGGTATCTTCAATAGCTCTCAGCATATGTATTTATTCGAACAGTCAGAGCTGTGTTGCCTCTATTTGGGCACGACGTGTTTTAGAATGTTGATTTTCTCGAACAAAGCACCGAGTGGTGTGTATAATTTAAAAATCTTGGGTACACTGAAGTGTCATTGTCTTTATTCTATCCGGAAGACAATTTTAAATCACAGTGGTTATTGAGGATCGCTCACTTGAACAAACCAACCTGTTGGCTACTGCGTTGCCGAGCCTATCACGATGATGTAGTGACTTTGTTTCTATCAAGACCCTCTCAGTGGTGCGCTGATTCACATTGCGAAAGTGACACTTTAATACCACTTGACAAGCCTTTCCATTTGTCGTCTTGTTCTAATTCACCCCCTTCACCTCACTCCTATGGCTGATGTCTGAAATGGCCAGCATCATCATCAGCCCGAGGTTGCCTACTGTTCCCGGCAGAGTGACTGAGTATTACAAAGCACTGGTGTAGAGTAATAACGCCGGGAATATTGCTGGGAAGAACGACCACATGCGCTCTCCACATCTCCCTCTCAACACGGCGGCAGAGGTATATCACAGGAAGAATGAATTGTGGAAAGCTTCACTAACATCATGCATCACTTTAAGTTATTTATGTCCACGTTTATGTGAACCACTGACTGTGTTTGATGAAAGCCTTGAAAATGAAGTAGGTTTTCTTCTAAGCTAAATCAAAGACGGTAGATCATTACACAGCACTGTATTGTTGTGGCAAATAAGACAAGGAAATAATTACATTTTGGAATGAATGTGTGTCATGTATCATATGGAATATGTTTCATGAGGATTTCCTCCATCCTTTTTCTGTGTTTAAATGGCAACACTTCACTAATGAATTTCACATCCTACAATGCTATTCAACTTTCTCATACATAACAATTAAAAGTTCAACAAAAGATAATGACCACTTTTTACACGGTGATTGTTGAAATTCTAAGGTGGCATTTTTACTTATTATCTTCTATCTAATCTTTAGGTACAATTTTGTATAATTGGTTTGCTTCTAAGGCCATTTTATTTTAATGAGAGAAAAAAACACTGTGGTGAATACAATGGGAAGAATGAGTAGAGTGATAATCTGGAGGTATAAACATATGCCATGCCACCAACAAAGAGATTTAAGTTCATGAATAAGCAGATGAATTGAAAACAATGGTTGGAATACCAATCACCATTATTTCTGATTGCACCGAGTAAGCAACACATAACTTTTAAGAAGACAAATTGATGCTGTTCTAATGGATGGGTTTTTAGTTTGTTACTCATATTTTTACCTGAAAACAGTTGGAGAACTGCAGAGCTGGTGTCTTTGTTTGTACTGTAAATATGGACTTCTCTTATTAAATCCAACCTGTATGTGAGGAATTTTCTTGTCTTGTCCTGTTTTCTTTTGACTCACCTGTCTTCTCCGTGTCTCCATTCACTTGTACTTCCTGTTTACCCTCCTTCCGTGTGTCTAATTGAGTTTATGTGTTTCACGTGTGTCCTCTCTGTCCCAGTGTATTTTAACCCCTCTCCCTTGCAGGTCTGTGCTAGATCATCTCTTCCCTTGTGTAGTGACGTCTTGCTCCTCTTCTAGTGTTTCTCTCCCTACTCGAGATGGGACTTTCCTCACTGAACATCCTGACTTAAAATCTGCTTCTGGTTGCAGTCCTCATTTCTGACAATCTGAGCTGTTTAGCTGAATCTTCCTCTTGTCTAACTAGTTATTTAAACAACTAATGAAGCCAAGATTACAAAATCTATAATTTTCACACACATTTGGAGGAAAAACACAGAAAAGTCCTCATAACATCAACAAACTAAAGTCATGGAGAGCCAGCTAGGTACGTTCTTCTCACCACAAAAACATCAGCATCGCTTGAGCTGATTTGTAATTTCCTTTAAAATTAAAGGCAATTATAAACAAACATTTTCAGACACAATAAATCAGATTACACAATATACGCTAACGTTTCATCTGTGCCTCGGTGTGTGAGTTTCTTCAGCTGGTGATTGTAATATATATTGAGCATTAGTTGTGGGTCTTGTGGCCAGTTCGTCTGTATTCCCCGTGACAGCTGCTCGTGACCTGCAGACCCATTGACGCCACCCCACGTGTCATCCCTGGGGGGGATCAACCCTGCCCTGTCACCAGCAGCAACAATCTTTCTGTAGTGTCATTCACTTTGATCCGGATCAATGAACTGAAGCAAACTAAAAAAACACACAGTGAAAATTCTTTCTGTGTGCACATAAAATAACTCATGTTGAACATATTACAGATTGTAATCTTTGGGAAGACATTTATTGACACCCGGCACACTTTTACCTCTCACTCCACATACCTAACCACTCACCTTGCCTTAACCCTAAATAAAATCGATATCAAACTGACATGATGAACTAAAGTGCAGCACCCCATGTACAGTAAATACATTTTGGTATTGCTATTTTGACACATTGTACTTGCTGTCCCTGTTGCAATGTCTACTGAGATATACTGTACAATCTGATTTCATTATGGATTTGTATGCTGAAGCGGAACTTCTTTAAACAACTATGCCACAGATATCTTAAATGGGTCTGACATTTCAGATTGATGTCTTTACTCTCACGGAAGCAGGAGCCTGATAGGTTGTTGCTAACGATGCGACATAAGAGAAGGTGGGAGGTGCACGGGTGGAAGCATGTGACAATCTGATCCAAGTCAGCATCCTACCTTGTCAAGCAAAGCCTCGAGGTGACTCATGACACAGAGACATTTTTTTTCTTCTCTCCAAGGGGGCCAGGCGTTTATTCTCTTCCTCGCGTAGCCATTTGGGTTAATGCATAAATCACCTCTAAGTCGCCTTAAGTCCAAATCCTCATGAGCTTTGAATGGCGTCTAGCACTAGGACTGTGGGATTGCTGAAAATTGAATTTTAGTTCTGCAGATTTACTTATTGTTGGGGGTAATCATTCACGGATTTGGTTTGGTCTCAGTTGCCTTTTTTTTTTTATTATTTGAAGAAGAGATAGGGGGATTTTTATATGCATGCCATTAGAAGGGTTATAATGGGCCACTGAAGGCAGGTTTCGCAAATTAGATGTGACTTGTATTATGCCTCTAAAGCATTTCAATTCATGCAATAAACAGTAAGGATGATTGTCAGTGTCAGCCATTTTATTTGAATAATATTGACTGGCCATTTGTTTATTCACTAAATTTAAAAGATGAACCTTGAATCAGGCATATTCACCATGGCGACTCTCAAAATGAGGTAAAATATAACGCCTAAAAATGTTTGGAAGTCATCTGATGATGCAGTAATACCACAAAATTATAACTTATCATTTCATCAAGCATCTGCAAGACAGTGTAGATGCAAAGAGCGCTAATGGCATGCCATTCTCTGCCCTCTGGCACAGCATCATGAAAACAAATTGCTATTAGCATAATAATTCAGTGAACTGTCATGCTGGAGACGTGGGGTTTGTGTTGGCAGATATAGGTCCATTGGCTTGCGCGTGCCCACTGGAAAGGCCCTCGCACTGACTGGGGCAGGGCAGCCATCAATAATTCAGTGGGCGTGCCAACGCAAAGGTAAACAATGGCTGTAATTAGGGGAGGTCTGCACTGTGGACAGGGAGATTAATGAAAGGGCAGTCATTTCCACTGGTGCCCAGAGAGAAAGGGTCTTTCACTGTGACGGAGGCGCTGCCAAACTGAGCACAGTGTGTGTGTGTGTGTGTGTGTGTGTGTGTGTGTGTGTGTGTGGTGAATGGATTCCACACACATTCACACACCAATAGAGGCA
>OMNM01052516.1:8907-21359 GCA_900302745.1 Parablennius parvicornis | reverse complement strand
GATTTTTTTTTTTTCTTGTACTTTTATCCCCCCCCCCATTAGCTTTACTTCTGCATTTTATCATTATACAGTTAAGTGATTAAAGGGTATTAATTAAAATGACTGAGAGGCGGCCATGTTAGCAGCTCTGAGAGGATGTAATTAGACACAGTGGTGCTTTGATATGAATGCTAAAGTCAGCATGCTAACACGCTCACAATGGTAATGTTGATACTTGAGGCGTAATTTGGACAATATTCTCAGCGTCATACGACTCCATTCAAATTGCGTTTGAATGGAATGAAAGGGATGTTTTTGGGTTACAGTGGGGGAACAAAACTTCACAACAGTAATACACCTAGTCAGAAGTGTTGATCCACTGCTGAATAAAACAGCAGTCTCACTCCAAAATATGTAATACCTACTTTTGTTCACAGCTGAAAAATGTAGTCCTTTCACAAAATTGCACAAAACTGCCCTGAAAATGTAACATTGTTTTTTTTTTCTTTTTGTGGGCAGACTGCAGGCCGAGTCATTCCCGACATAGAGATAAAACCTGTTGGACATCCTCTCTATTTTTGGCAGAAATTGCTACATTTTAAGAGACTGTGGCTTTAGCTTAGCTTCAATAGCTTTTCTTGCCACATAGTACACTTTATTTCCGTTGTATCTATTCAGTTTAAGTGTATGATCCATACTTTTTTTCTTTCGACATACACTCTTTTAGCTTTCTAAACAAACCTTTTTTTTAATTTTTTTTTTTTTTTTTTATGGCGTTGACATGGAAGCTATAGACGATAAACCAGAAGGAAGTTGATGTTCCATCACAGCTCTTAAAACTACAGTAGTGTATTTAACTGAATTGATGCGGACCATGTTTCGTCTTCATGTGGTGAGCAGAAAAGAGTAGGCAGTTGAAACGTACCCATGTTACATTTTCAGAGCCATTTTGTGAAATGACGACATTTTTGAACTTTGGACAAACATAGGTAATACACAGTTTGGAATGAGACTGGGTTGAAAGAAAAACCATAGCTAGTATTACTGATAATATACTTTATTTATTTATTTATTTTTTACACAAACGTACTATGTTAATGTAACCCAGAGGTTCTGTGGCGACTTAATAAAGGTTACATGTGCTTTATTCCAAATCACAGCCATGATGATACCCCAATGTAAACTGTATTCTTTATTCTTTATCTCAGCTCTGAACATAATAGCAGTCAGCCATCACTGAAGCTCATTTCAGCATTATGAACCTATTAGCACCACTAATCACATGTGGATATTATGTTAATTAGCAAGACAAATGACCTGAATGGAGCCAAATCTTTTAAACTTGATTTAAAAAAAAAAAATCTAAAAACTGTAGCTGCAATGTAAAATCAACATGAGTATCGATCAAAAAATGAAGTTAAGTGATATTGAAAGTAGTCGTTTGCGATCGATCTGCACGCCACTTCTAATTAAGAGTTTCTGAAGTAGCAATGCAAATTAAAGCAGCTCTCTTTATTGGAGTGTGCTTCCTTGCTCAGGCTCATCTTTTTCCAATTAGAGGGCAGATTGACAGGACAAACATCATCATCGTGGCATTAGCACAGTGCACCTCTAATTATAATAGCTGAGTAGAATAGGAACGACTTCGACAGATACACAATATTACAGTGTAAATTAGTCGGAAAATGAATATGCACACACGGCTCATCATTTAACTGCAGATCCAGATGAGCATGTGAGCACATTTTGGAAGGATAGTCGTTGAACTTTTTTTTATAATATCCTCATGATGAAGATAAATTATTCAGCCGCAGCGGAAGATCTTGACTCTCAAGGTCAAGACGCCCTGAGTATCCAATATACCTCAAGATAAAAGTTACTGTTATTAATATCTTGCGCTCATGAACAAGTTATATTAGCTGATATGTAATAGTCAAAAAGTTACACTTTGGAGGAGATGAAGCTTGTTATTTATGGAATCTGATATGTTGCAGATACAAGAAAAAAGTGTGCTGTGAAAATCTGGGGCGCAAATCACTCTGATTTGGTGGAAATATTGTGGTAGAATAGTTAGAGGTTAAACTGTCAGAAAATGTTTCAGACACCCCAAAAACCTCAAACTACTGTCTGTATCTCATCACTGCAACTCCACATAAGTTTCAAAACAGTGGAAGTTCAACAAGATTTTGGGCAAGTTCCGGAACAACGCTCTTTCCTGCACAGTGATTTGTATTGGAACAAATGTTCTGTTGTGGAAATTTCTTGTTTCCACAGCGAGGTTTGAATCTACTGCCCCCATAGCGGCATTCAGACAGACTATTCAGAAGAAGCTGTAATTCATATCCACTCTGTTTGGAAAGTGTTTCCATATTGTGAGGGAAACTTGTTACATAATGTAACAGCAGTGTTTTTATTGACTTTTTACACTTGGAAACAAGCTAGAATTTAACTTTCAGACTCCCGAGAGTTTGCAGAATTCATTTTCCGCACTGAGTTTATCTGTTCTCCGTCTTTAGGCTTGTTCACACTTGTCATGGTCCCCGTTGAAAAGAAGCATGTGTCGAAGTGTTTCTATCGGCACCCCGGTGCGCAAGAAACGAGCAAACCCAGTCGAGTAGCTTTCAAACTCTGGTGTGAGTCAATTAAAGTTCAACGGGAGTGTGGACCAAAACACAGGATGCGTCACACTTGTTTAGAAGTCTTGTATATTTGCAGTACGTTGTGATTGGTGTGTATTACAGAGGAGATCCTGCAGTTGTTTTGATTTTTTTGGACATTTTGACGGCTAAAAAATCCCACCACAAGACTTTGAAGAGGCATCGTGTTGTCTTTGGTGCATTTTTGTGGAAGTAACATTAGAAATGAAGAAGTTGTTTAGTTTACATATATTGGTCCGAAAAATACCAGCACGAGCACAATGCGACCATAGTTTTCGTGCCAGGAGTTTTTTTTATTCCCAGCTTTGTTCTGTACCAGGGAACAACATCAACATAGGTGTAGACTTACCTTAGATTGCTGCCAGCATTAATGTTTTACTTACTGGACAACTGCAGCTGAAAGTTAAAGTTTCTCTGCGTGCCGATGTGCAGTCATACAGTCCACTTCTCTCGTCTCTTGGCCACCACGGCCAAGGTTAATAAATCACAAGGTCTTTACAATAAAGCAGCTTTCTGTGGCTTTTGATTGTTGCGGTTTTCGATTGTGAAAACCAACAAATTGCAAAAGCACCACTTGGTGGAGCAGTGGTTTGCAACTTTTGCCTCACAGCGACTTTGGGCTTTGAGTTCCAGGTACTCTGGTTCTCTTGCACAGTCCAATGACATGCATGTCATATTTTTGTCCTTAAATTGCATGTAGGTCTAAATGTGAAAGTGAATGTTCTTTCTTTGTGTTAGCCCTTGGATGGATGGATGGATGGATGGATGTACCGAGTGCTGTCAGCGCCCCCCGTTTAAAAAAGTTTCTGTCTCTGATAGCACCTCATTGTCCAGGAAAGCGTTTTACCTTCCATACAGATGAATTACTCCTAGCAGTGCTCCTTTCATTACTCCCTATGTGATCCATCAATCTGTCACTTACACAAAGAAGTGTAGCCGCATCGCGTTGCAGTCGTCAAGGCTTTAGCAAAGGAATCGATACCAAAAGTTAAAACTGTCCTCTTCATCCGAAAGCTGAAATCGTCTCCAGAAAAACCTCCTCTCATTGCGTTTCATTTATGAGCCCGCAGAGTTCATTCATCAATAAACTCTCCATCAGAGAGTGCCCTGGTGGATTTGCTAATTTCGAGTATGTATCGCGGATTGCTTGCACCATTTGTGCAGCTTGAAAAGCAAAGCTTCAGATCCACCCGTCTTTAAACAGTTCTTTCTGCTCCACAAACAAACACAGGGGTTTACATTTGACTCCAGTCAATAAATACTTCAAAGTACCAGTTCCATAAAACTAATAGGAAGAAAATATCCACATACTGTTTTTATTCTTTTTTTTCTTTTTTTTTTTTTTTTAAAGTAAACAGACTCTTATTAAAAGCTAACTCACAACTTGCTTTTGCCAAAAAGATTACAGTGAAACATCGATGCCCAGTGGGCATGCCCACATGCATGGATGTATAATAGCAGAAGATTTGTAAATGAAACCAACAGGCAGTAAACCGAGTGTGTCTAAAAGAGTGTTTCTAACAGTATATTTACCAACCTCATCGCTGCCTTGTGGCTTCATTAACCCTCTGGTGAGAAACACTGGTCCCCACACAAAGGTCGAGTTAGAATATCACGTCAATAGTTATTAAAATACAACCCGACAGAGACCCAGAGAACAAAAATTAGCAGACCACACTGTAGTGATCGAATGGGGTCTAAAAATATGTATGTCTGTCAATCCAATAGTGGTTTTTGGGCGGATAATCAATCTCGCCAAAAAAAATACCCCTCCAGTTTAATTCCTTGGTGGTTCGTCGAACCTGAAGCACACGCTGCTTGAGTTCCACACATTCCTCGTCCATCCTTAGTGCTTCCACCTCAAGAAGAGTAAATGCCACAAAGACAATCTATACATGTTTAACGCTTAAATGCCAAACGTCAGGACGGCGCTGGATAAATTGTAAGAGAAATGGAAACGTGTCCATGATGACATATCTCAGAACAATTAACTACCTGCGAATGGTTTCACTTGCTGATTTAAAATGTTGACAATTCTGTTTAAAAACTTACCCTTTCTTTTAAAACTAATTGCTATGCTAAGACTAGGGGCTACTTGTGAGGAATGAAAAGGCTTTGCTAATCCTCTAAATGAACTGAAATGTCTTATGCTTAGCACAATACACGTTATGGACAAGGTATAAGGATCTGAGAAGTGATTGTTCTTCTTTAATTGTGGACACTGCTGTTAATTTCCCTCCGGTATCAATATATTTTCTATCCAAGGAATGAGTGGAGTCAAACAGAACTGAACATACCTTCTAGAATACAAACAAACATTATCAGACAAGCTTAAAACAAATTGAATTGAGAAACAAGAAATTGAGTTATCCCTGATAAAAGTTGGCTTTAAATTTTAAGAAAATTGTTACTGATTTGACCGGGATTGACGTCCATGCTTCCTCAAATAGCACAGATAGGCTAAACACTTTTACAATGAAAGATTTGCTCTTCCTTAGTAAGGAGTAGGTCAAGCATTTACCTTTTACACTCCATCCATCCATCACTCTTCTGTACAAGTCATTATAGATCAATAATATTCTTAACCATTGCCACATGTCAATGGTTGGGACTCAGGATAATTTTTTTTTAAATCAAATTAAAAGCCAAGATGCTCTTACACCTCTCAATAGTTTATTGATAACGTAGAGCATGTTTGCGTTTAGGTTGTTGGTCTTGATACCGCTGCTGAAATTGATCCACATTTCAAGTCTCTTTAGCGTCAGGGAATAGTCTTCCAGAATAAAAGTGCGGAGGGCAGGAGAAATTAGAAAAGGGCGTCTTAAAGTGCAAAGTAAAGAAAATAGTGCGAGAGAGAGCACACTTAAGCACATTAAAAGCCCCGACATCAGCATTATACCCTCTGAAATTATAATGAAGGCGGAGATGCTGAGAGAGGAAGAAGCGGCGGATTTGTAAAGCATCAAATATCCAAATAAAGGAGTTTAGTTGGTGAGCGCACGCACACACACACACACACGCACCACACCCACCCTGCTTTAACTGTGCTATCAGCATAATAATCCAGAAATGTATAATGGTGGAGGGAAAAGAGAGAGTGATCGAGTGGCCGGCTAATCAGCAGTGACAAGCCCCTGGATTAGAGTGAGGGCGGCAGATGGCCTCAGGCAGGGCATTGCTCGCTGTATCCGAGTATCTCAGTAGGTTGAACAGGCTCAGCACCTCCTCGTGCCTACAGCGGAGAAATGCTGTGTGTGTTTGTGTTTTTGGTGGTTCTCTCCCCACTCACGCTCTTAAATAAAAAAATATCTGTGATAGTAAGGGCAAACATTTTGATGTACTCCAAAGTTTTCCGAACAATTGTTGTTTTCATCAGGTACTTGCTTGGGTTTACGATGTGGAAATAAAAATCCTTTCATTTGTTAACCAGAGACCAAGGAACAAGTGTAATTAGCTGAGAAAGAAGCAGTACATCTTCATAGTTTGGTCTTGTAGAAAGGAGGGTTTAATTTATTTCATCATTATAAAGCCACTCAAGGTGCAATAAATCAAAAATGTTCAGTTCTGTGGAAGTGTGCACACAGCAGAATTCAGCGGCTGAGCTGATGGGACTTGTGCAACTTTAGGTTATCACAAAGATGTGCTGAAGTCTGATCGCCAGCTAACATCCCAAGTTCTTGTGCTTTAAATATGGCTGTCGGACATACATGGAAGTCAATGATGGAAATGGATCATGGATGGAATTCAATGAACAGTAGTTCAACATATCATGTGGTGACATGTCAGCCTGGTCTTTTACATTGTGGAAAGCATTCTCTGAATGACAAGATTTCGCGAACGAGTTCGCTGTATTTGATTGATGCAATTTAACGAAGGCGACATGTCTTAACTGCATGAGCTACTACGGCCCTCTGAATGTGAAGTCGGGATCGTGAACTTGCTCCTTGTCGCGATAACCTCCGATCACTACAGAGACCAGCCGGTAAAATTTCAGGGATGTTGGGGATTTTGCTCTGAGCAGATAGACTGAAGATCAAAATGTAGCTTCACCACGTTGCATTGCAGTCGAATTCAACCAGGCAGATGATTGAATCAGATACAGAATCCTACCACCAATTTAGAAATGAATAAGAGTGATTTCTTGGGGTTATGGTAGAATAGATGGTGATATAGCTACAGATCTGTATGGGACAGTGTTGCTTGCTCATCGCTGGACGACTTCTTATCGAACCTTGGTGACATTGACACCCACTAACGTCGACTTCAGCGTGTTTCCTTAACATGGGAGTTTCTGCAGCCAAGTACTGAAAAAAGTATTCCTAAAAATAAAAGCAACTTGATACCGCTGTAATGTACTTCATGAAAAAGCATAGTTTTCACATACGAGTTAAAAAAATCATGAAATAAGCTGGATCGAACAAATTCATTACTTGTTATAAGGTCTTTTTGGTGCGATATGAGGGATAATTAAACATTTTCTTTAACCTGAAGTTTGTGCAAATACAAAAATAGAATGCATTGATTTTTAACAGAGTCTGGTGAGGAAATACAATTTAAATTCTTGTGTGTACTGCAAATATTGATATATTGGCTATCAAGGTGACTTGACATTTAAACAGAACATCTTGATTTGCATGCCAAGTCTGCATCCAAAAACACTACAGTGTGAAATATTGAAATATTGGCCCTATAGACTATTGACCACAAAACTGTTAATTTTGTTTTCCTGTTTTCTAATTAATTATTTAAACTTCTGCTCTAAAAAAAAAGTGTGAGCAGCACACACACACACACACACACACACACACACACACAAAGATTAAATCTTAAAAAGGATCTCCACTGATTTCTCTCATCAGAGTGTACAGCTTTCAGTGATTGCAAGTGCATGTTTGAGCGAAGGTGAAAAGAAGCTGCATGAATTTTGCTGAATTGCCTCAAGTGATGTCACTACAATTGTCAACATTTTAGCGCTGAAGACTACGAGTCTGGAAATGAGAAGCGAGACGGGTTTACTCCACTTGTGCGGCTCGTTTCTCATTTCTGCTTGAGGCTACCAGCTGCTGCCACGGCGAAATGTCCACATTACCAACGCAACCGTCAGCGAGTTGCATTGTGGGTAATATAATCACACGTAGCAGACGCAGGGGGCAGCAGGAAACACCCCGAGCAGAGAAATAAACAAGGACAGGAACTATTACCAGCTCAGACTCGGAGGAGGCGACTTTTATACTCAGTCGCACTGTTTCCATCATCCAGGTTAATTATTACCGTTTAAGTGTTAAATGAGTAATTGTAATAAAGATCAACCACAACAGTACATATGTTGTGTAAAGAGATAATTCTTTCAACTCAAAATTAGTGTTAATCACAATGGCAAGAAAATGTATGGAAATGACACAGTTATATTTATTTATTCAGGTTTTTTTTTGTGTGTGTGTGTGTGTGTGTGTGTGTGTGTGTGTGTGTGTGTGCGTCTTACAAAGATTAGTCTCAGTTTGAGAGCGGCGATGTAGCTGGAAGCTAATTTACATCTGGAGTTCCCACATAATATAATACCATAAAATGCGCATGGATAGCAAACAGTGTGACCACATTTAACAATAAAGCGGTGCGTCAGTGGTGATAGCTTCAAAACTCTGTTCAGTTTAAAGTGTGCACTGGTATTGAAGAAGTCAATTTCATGTATGAATTTTAGTAAAAAGAAAATTGTTTATTTGTTAATCAAATGATAACGATATTAAGCTTAGTTTAAGTAACATATTTTCCTGTTCATGCCGTGAACTATTTTCTCTATTACTTGTAGAGGATGTATCCACTTTACATTTGATGAAGCTGTATAGACGATATTTGGACTGCAGGTCTGATCATTAGCGACATAAATCTTTCCAATTTGTCACTGTAAGTATTTCATGAATGAGATGAGTGGTATTAAGGTTAAACAGAACTACTCACCATATACTTTTCATATACATACCCAACAGAATGGATTTTTGACCAATTTTTGGATTAAAAAAAAAAAAAGGTAAGGTTTCAAGTAGTACACTTTTTTTTTTTTGTGCTTCTCGGTGTGTTTGGTTCGTCCAGTCAGGTTGAAACTTGCGGCTTTCAAACTGTTGCATAACTGCGCTCTTGAATGTCATCCAACTGTTCATCCATGCATCGATTCCAACGTCTATTCGTCTGTTCGTCCATTAGCGTTTCACTCTCGCTGCCCATTGTGCAGTGGGTGTATGGCGTGGGTCTGCACTCTTGGGTGTCACTTCACACACACCAGGTCTCTGGCAGACATTCGCCAGAACACACACACACACACACACACACACTCGCACGCACGCAGTGAATCCCAGAACCATCACGCTGGATCCACAGAGAAAAAGTTGGCATTTACTTCTAACACAATGTCCAGGCAGGCAGCTTTTTACACGTTTTAGCAGTGAGAGTCGGGCAGAAGAAATCTTTAGTGGTCGCACCTCCAGTTATTTGTAGCTCAGAGCGGCCATATGACGGATTGTGAAGAAAAGCTGCTTCTTTTTCCATTCTTAACTCCCTTGTCATCTCTGAATCAGGCACCATTTAGGCTGAAACGTTTCAAGTGAAAACTCATGTTTTTTTGTTTTTGGTTTTTTTTTTGCATGTTTGTTTCAAAGTTTTGCTTTTACACGGCACCGTTTTGAAAACGATGTAGTTAGCATGCCGGGCCACAAAGTGGCGGTGTTGTTTGTTTTTGGACAGATTGTAAAATTAACAAGTCCCAGGAGAATATGGAGTCATGACACTCTGGAGGAAACAATGTTGTTATTGTCAACCTACTGAGCACGTGTAGAAGATCTACTGTAATTACTACGGCTGTGGTGTACATGAGTAGAGTTTCCATGGAGATGGATTCAGAGCATTTTGGAAGAAGTTCCACTTTTGAAGCCATTTTCAAAAAGTTTCATTTCCTTCCAGCACCATTTTCATGTAAATGGGACCTTGGTGAAGTTACTTACTTGATGTGTAATTCCGAAAACAATGGAAACTAGAACTACACTCGGTAGAGCACAGACCTTCACCAACTCCTCATTTGTTTGCAGAACAGAGTTAGCAGCGCTAACACGATAGCCGTTAGCTCATATTGATGCTAACTAGGTAGGTCAGTTAGCTTCATCGCTGTGTGAAAGACTGAAAAAGGAGCATCTCCATAGCAACAGACACTGATCTCCTTTGATTTCCTCCATGAGGTGCCTCTCTCATCCGCTTTTTTGGGACACTTTTTCACCGTTTGTTTGGATTAACTCGGAAACTCTTAGGTGTTAGCATCCCAAATTTTAATCGATTGGTCCTTGGATGATGACAAATCATCCCTTAAAATGCAATTCGGGTGAGTAGTTTTTGTGAAAAGTTGGTAACATGCACACATACTTACAAACTAATGAATGAATACATAAATACACACAGACGTAAAACAGAAATACAACCAATTTTCCCAGATCATGATTCAGTGTCACTTTTTTAGCACCAAGAACTGATTGATTTAAGAAAAAAAAAAAAAAAAAAAGCAGTTTTCTTTGTTTGGCTGCTTTTCAGTCTCATGTTCTTGCAAAACAAAGCCAGTGAGTAGATGCACAGAGTTTTATAATTTCTGAGTTTATTCCAGAGTTTGATTAAGATCTTTTTTTTTTTTTCGCCCAGAACAACTGCAAAGGAAGGTTATGCAGGGTTATGCCCATTTGGCAAATCATCTCTGGATATTATTCCGATCGAGCAGCTGAACATTGACAATTTCTTAAACGATTTTTCGCCTCACCACGGCAGTGGAACAGCTCTCATTAAGGTCATAATTGGAGTCCAAGAAAATCTCCCTTGACGTAGTTTTTACTACCGTCCAACTTGACAGCCTGGAAAACTGGTGTTGACATTCTCACACAGGCTCGGGGAGGGTCGATTATTCAGCCTTTTTTTTGCCCTGTCAATTTTGCATTTCTGTTAAATCACACATGCAGAATAATAGAAACATCATGCATAACTCTGAAGACAAACATCTGAATTAAATCTTTATTGACTTTTTGTTCGGCAAGCAGCCAAATATAGTGACTTCCACATTTCTTCTCATTTTCTATTTTTCTTTTTTTTTTTTTTTTGTAAACTGGGATTGCATTATGATTTCTGTCAGTCAGGGCATTGTGTCGATACATTTCAAATAAAAAAATATAAGTTGTGGTTAAACACATGCATGTTACACAAAACCAGTCCAAGAGAAAGCAGATGCACTTGCTGACACATCTCAAATGCATCAAGTGAATCATGTTTTCGTTTTTTTTTTTTTTTCCTCCAAAAAGCTCATTATGCTACCGTATAATTTAATAGAGCAAAACACATTTTTTTAAAAGAAATTCGACAAGAAACCAACCTTTTAAAATGGGTTTTGCCCTCAGAGTGTGGAATTGTCAATCATATGATAAACTCTATAGAACACTGGCATCTAATTGTGTCTCGGAATTCCCTCAACCTATATAAGGTTGTTGATAATGGGTTAAAAAGCAGACATTTTAGTAGTAATGGTAATAACAGTATAGGTACTAAGTGATGGATCAAGTGTAACACTGTCCCCTGATAATTTCTGTAAAGAACTGGCTCCGCTCACATTCAGGCGCAGTTTGTCGACATCTACAACCTTTTCATTAAAGGTCACAACTTCTCCGGCAAACCATGAGATCTTTGCACCTCTTCTCATTGTATTACGGTTCAAAATAGTCTGCTGCGTGTCGGTAAATCTCTCAGAGATTTAAGACCAGCGTGAATCCCAGACCAGTTGACGTTTGTCCCGGTTTGATCCCTCAAGTCATAAAGAGTGGATGTGGGTAACCTTGCAGGCCGGCCTGCGTCGTCTTCTGGATCTGACAGGACTGCTGGAGCAGATCCGAGGTCACTGCATCCCTGAAGGCCTTTTTTTTTTTTTTTTATATTTCCATCATATCCAGAAGTGTTTTGGCTCACTGTTCTACAATTCACAAAAGAAATCAGACAGAGAATTCAAGTTTTCCTCTCTCCCGCAAAGACAAACCGATTTGCCGTAATCCGACAGTCAATATACTTAAGTTCTAAAATGCCCCCGGTAGAGTCTGAAGCCGCACATTTGATTGAACATAATCGGCGTCACAGACGCTTTGCAGTCCGGTGGGACTCCCGGGTGAGAAGTACATTTCCTTGTTGATACTTCACAGGAAAGTCTCGCAGGGCTGGATTTTAGCTACATGCACATTCATTTATGTTAACAATTGAAACACTTTTTTGCTTTTGCCTCGTCAACGCTGGGCGTAGTTCTTCAAACCATGTGATATACTTGTATAAAACTTGTCCGCGCAGCGGGGTGATGACTGGAGCTTGCGTCCTCTCCTCCTTATATTTGCACGGGGTTTTTCTTCACGTTTTCCTCGCAGTCCAAACACATCGATCTCAGTTCAGGTTAAATGGCGCTTTTAAGGCGGTGTCAGCTGTGATTGACTCCAGCGACTCTGATTTGGACGAGCAGGTACTCAAGACGGATGGAGGAAAGAATAGTTTGAAACTTTAAGGTTTGTGATTTGTGAGCGTGGGCAGAAACTGACGTCCATCTTGGCCTGATTGTGTCTTATCAGTCCTAATGCCTCTCTGATTTGTCACACCTCCTGCTTGTGAAGCTTGTCTGAAAAACTTGAGGACAAGATACAGAGTTCTATGGATAACGATCTTTGCTAGATGGTAGTATACAGTTGAATTCTTGTTTTTTTTTTTTTTCCGCAGCTACAGATAAGATGTTTTTTTTTTTTTTTTTTTTTTTTTTTTTTTTTTTTT
>OMNM01052509.1:2886-23506 GCA_900302745.1 Parablennius parvicornis | reverse complement strand
GACTCTGGATCTGAATTCTGGATCTGGATTGTAATTTCTTGGGTCTAAAATGAGGATCACATTGAAAGTACATGACAGATCTTCACCAAAGTTTACCACATATGAAGCTCTGAAGTTCAAGTTCAAGTTCAAAGTGTTTATTGTCATATGTGCAGTTAGAAACACGTTTCCCTGTACAATGAAATTCTTGCTTTGCCGACCGCCAGTGAATGCCTACGTAGTAAGAATAAAATCAAAGGTATAAGAACTATAATAACAGTGGCATGCAACACTGTTGCTCATCAAAACCTGTACATTAAATACAAAACACCTGTACAATGAATGTGCAAAATACAAATATATAAGCTATACAGAAGTAGAGGTGATATATACAATGGTATGTGCAAAACCTGTTTCATAATAGAAAGACATGGTGTTAGCTGTGCATGGGCACATCTAAAGTGCGAATGCAGGTGGTGTGCAAAGTTCAGTGGAGGGGGGGGTGGATGAATAGTTCGTTAGACTCCGATCACTTGTTTAGGAGTCTAATGGCCGAGGGGAAGAAAGAGTTTTTGAGTCTGCTGGTCCTGCATTTCACACTTCTGTACCTCCGGCTTGAGGGTAGGAGTGTGTGTGTTGGGGGTGAGTGGAGTCCTTGATGATGGCGGCAGCTCTCCTGTGGACTCTGCGCTTGTAGATGCTCTGCAGAGAGGGCAGCGGAGTCCTAGTGATCTTCGTAGCAGTCTTCACCACTCTCTGCAGGCGTTTGCGGTCCATGACAGTGGTGCTGCCGTACCACACGGTGATGCAGCTGGTCAGGACGGGCTCAACAATGCAGCTGTAGAAGTTGCTGAGGATCTTTGAAGACATTCCAAATTTCCAAATTTCCAAATATGATCTTTCCTTTTCAAAATTCAATCATTTCAGCTTTGAATGAAAAAATGTGAAATATGAATGTGAATTTAGAGTTAAATACATGAGTGGAAATGGCAGTTACGCCTTTTTTCAGTTTCAAAACACATTTATTTGACGTGATTTGTCCAATCCGGTGGTGAAGTAGCTTTAATCACCATGTAGAGGACAGATGTTTTATCCCCTCTGCAGTTAAAAGCACTCAGCTGAAGTCAGGATACATATCCCGCAGAAGATCAGCTCTCAGTCACTTTCAGCAATTGATTTTCAGGGAGTTACTCACAAAGTGACAAAGCTTTCTTGTTATCATTGCTGTGGAAAGATTTGCATTTGATTGTGCTTCGAATTTGAGATTTGATTAGTGGTGTTTTGCATCTATATAGAGCATTTGGAATGATGACAGAAGTCACAAACACTTGATGAAAAGACTTTTATCACTGCAGTGCTACAAAGCCACATAATACCTTGGTAGTAGAAAAAACAACAGTTCTGAAATTGAATTTTATTTAGCTTTCAATATTGTATAAACTTGACTTCACACTTCTTTTGTGTTTTAATGTCTTGCTCTGGTACATTTCTTTTTTACTGTAATATGTGAAAGAAGTGAGATTTTAATCATAAAGTTTGAATCAAGGTTGTTTAGGAGATTTTAGTGCAGAAGGTAAAGGCCACTGCTTGGTCCTACCATAATCACCACCATGGCGGAGACTTGAGTGATGCTCCTAGATCCCCAAATGCTGCTGTTTCAATGGTTAAAAGTAGATGACACCTTCTTTTTCCGTCATATTTTTTAACTGGAGCTTTCACCTAAGGGGATGCAACTGCAAAATATTTTTTTAAGCTGCGTCTTATAGTAACTTAACACAGCTTCAGTGATGTGCTTAGTTGTGTTGCATTGTCCTTTTTGGACAACGTGCAAGACAGTTTCCCAAACTTTCATACAAAAGCTTTTTTCAAGCAACCTCTTTTGGTCACATTGGATGGAAGTACAAAAATATAAACAGGACCTGGTGCATTCTTATTCCATGAAAGTATTGCAGAGTCTTTTCGCATAAAAATATTTGCTGTTGTTGCAACGTTTTGGTGTCAAACAAATCACTGTCTAACCTCGAATAAGTACCAGCTGCAGACAGCCAGGTCTGACCTAATTCTTGTATTTCAAGAATATATAGGGCAAATCCTGCTGACCTTGACAGTTGGTGGCGACGAGAAAAACAGCCTGGTCTCAAGCACTTTGTTTTTGGTTGAAGCTGCAGATGGTCTGCTCTGCTTCTGACCTCGATGGCACGGATCTGTGCACCCAATCTGATCTGTGTCAGTGGCTCAAGGAGCAGGTGAGGTGAATGGGTGCAGAAAAAGATGTTTTTGTGACCTTTGGGGCTTTAATGCTAATGTCTCTTTCAAAGCCATCATAATTGCATGTCTTTATGCAAACTGTTCATATACCTTTAATGACATGAAGTAAAACATGGGAGTTGCCTGTCTTCACGTCACAGTTCAATCATGTCAACAGGTTGACTGTCCCAGTAATATCTCAAGTTTTGATGATTGGTCAGGTTTTATTTATACTATACATGCTGTAGGTCTCATAAATCAGTGCCTGTTGTTATCTAAACACCCAGCATACCCCTACAAGAGCTCTAAAACCTCCAACCATGAAAAATCCCATCAAATGGCTTCCTGCTCTGCTGCCCCTCACTTGTGGAAATTTGTCCCCGACCATCTGCAAGTAGCACAGACTGCAGTTTTTAGAGAGACCTGAAACAATATTAACTTTAACTGTTTGTTTTCATACCTTTATCCCAATCATTGCTTAAGGTTTCTACTGCTTTTCATCCTTTTATCATGACGCTTATTTCACTATTGATCCCAATTGGAGCACTTTGGTCATCAATCCCCAACAGACTGCAGGATTCATGGCATGAAAAGACTTTACTAGTGTCATAATAAAGCATAATAAAAATGCAGCAATAAGAGAAGAAAGTACCACTCAGCTCATTTTGACACAGGGGAGGAGCAGGTTGATGTGTATCTGACTCAATTTAATCTCAGTGCCAAGTCCAAATCAATTGATTGGTGTGTGTGTGTGTGTGACAGAGATTCAATGAAAGGGATTGTTCCTATTCTTCTCTCTTAATGATCTGCTTCTTTAGATTTGTCGCCCTTCAACTCTCTTAACCTGTATCTGTTCATCTTATAATCTAGACAGGCTCATATACTGTATATGGAAGATCTTAGCGTGGCCCGGCCATTCATACACACACACACAGTCTGCCTCCCCGTAGCCCACACGTCCCCAAACAGATGGGTTCCGAAGCTGCTTAAAATTCATATGAGTAACCATGCGATCCAACTGTGCAATATGGATGAGCGTTCACTTTAAGTGGAACAAGGGGGAACAAAGCAATGGAAGATGCAGCGCCATCCGTCCTCACGTGTTTGAATGTCATGCCTCGATTTTCTATAAACACAAACTGTTGATATTAATTTACGCTACGCTGACGCCAAACAACAGATCACATTTAATTTGTGACTCACTTCCACACGCAGCAAAGTGTAGGAGTAACCTTTAAAAGAGCTCACAAGTGATTCCCTGATTAATCACATATATACACAGAGCAGAAGCCAAATACAAGAAATTAGGCTTGTGTCCTCATCGGGGCTTTGCTGGCAAATTTGTGGGTGAGAGCTTGTTACAATGTGGGGGTGTAGTTTGGAGAAAAATACGAGGATTCACTGGACAGGAAACATCCAATTAAAAAAAAGTGGCGAAAAGTTGGACTCTGTCTTTAAATTCTTCCTTCAAAAACATTCTTTATGGTGATAACTGCAGTGTCACTTATAGCAGAGGATTATTTTAAAAATTGATAGATAACTGAATGTGAGAAAAACATATAATGATTAAAAACTGTAAGAGTAAGGGCAGTAAGGTGGCAAAGTGCTTGATACTCCTCCCTCAGAGAAAGAAAACCTGGCTTTTCACAAATTGCCTTACTGTCAGAAAATTGCCTGTGTGACCAACAAATGAATGTTATTTCTCCTTTAATGGTTGAGTCATTCAGCTCTTTGTGTAAAGAACAATGTCCATGCTCTCATAGTATTCTTGGGTTTTTTTCAGGCTTATGTGAAAGAATAGAAACTTGTTGATACTACCCGACTGCTCTATCACACGACACATCTCCACACCTCTGTATAAGTTAATAGAAATCATGGACTCAAGCGCAAGTACTTCCTATGACTGGCTTGTGTTCATCTTGTATTTGTACTTTCTACAAATATAGCACCACTATGCAATGAAATAAAGGCATTTTTGAGACTAAAGGAAGCTATTTTGTTCTTCTCAGCTTTAGTTTTATATGTCCCCTGGGTTATACAATGGAATTAGTACAATAATGGAAGTGAGTGGGTTTTCCCCTGTCCAAAAACATGCATTTAAAGTTAATTGGTGTCTCCAAATTGCTTGTTTCTCTTTGTATTCCCCTGTGGTTGACTGATGACTGTTCGAGATGTATGCTGCTTTTGTCCATACTCTGAAGGAAATCGGCTTCAGCACTGGTATAAAAGATGGGTGGAAACGAAAGACCTTGAACATAAGAGGGTTGACTATCAATGTTATAGGAAAAAACATGTACTCTAAAAAGAACTGGAAGGCCTGACTGAGAACAGAAGGCACACAGACCAGCAGCCGACTGCATCGTACAGTCATGAGGAACATCATGAAAAAACAGACATGGAACAGTTTGAATCACCCCATCAGGTCACTTGAAAAAGAGCAAGTATGCTGTTTGTGCAGGGAGGGTTATTACCCAGAAACCATCCATAAGCTCAACAACCAAGCCAGTAAGAACAAAAATTTGATAAAAGAACATTCAGAAGTTTTGCGAGCCGTGTGCTATCAATGAGTCCAAAATCATTCTTCAGGGAACTGTCTATTCCAATTAAACTGAGTGAAAGAGGCTGTGGAAGTCTGCTGCTGTTTATCCCTATGTTTTTTTGATGGACTCACGGACATGGGAGTGTGTAAAAGGATATCGATGCAAACTTTAGGGAGTAACAGAAGGTGATTACCTGAAGACCATCGACGAAAACAATGGTGGTTTGTAAATGTAGGTCACTTGTTGAAATTGACACTGTTTCCTCATCTTAGAGCCAACACCCATACAAGTGATTTGAATTTTCTTCTGAATCAGTTCCAATAGACATATTCAAAGGCGGAGAATGATTTTTTTTTTTAACCCAGCCTTTTTGTAACCTAAACTAGTATTTAAATAGACCTCTTCACTGTTTCATTCACACATCCATCCACTGTGATTACATACACTGTACATGTATGTATGTATATATACTATATTTACTATATCTAAAGTGTACTTAGTTCAATGATGTGTGAATAATCTAAACTGAGCAGACATAAGCGAGGATCACAGATTGTAATACCACTTTGTACCACATGAAGTTGTTTTCAGTGTCTTGAGCATCCGTTCTGGCTTCAGATCAAAAGAAGAAGAAGCAGCAGATTAATTAATTCTTTTAGATTTTTTTTTATATAAACAGGAACAGCAGCACAAAACCAATGGACAGCAATATTTTTCAAATTACAATGATACGAACAACCCATGGCTG
Organism: Parablennius parvicornis; assembly: GCA_900302745.1. NCBI lineage: Eukaryota > Metazoa > Chordata > Actinopteri > Blenniiformes > Blenniidae > Parablennius > Parablennius parvicornis. Next base: position 17,992 of record OMNM01052509.1, on the reverse strand, counting down.
AATGCATGTGCCCTTTTTCAATATAATAGTACCCATAACATAAAGACTCTCCAATTGTGCAATAAGATACTTAATCCATTATTGTAATATTGTTATTCCAATAATAACTCAGTAGATGATTGAAGAAGCATGGGGTTGCATTTATAAGAGATGAAAGCTTTTTTGTTTATTAAAACTCGAAATAAAAATTGAGATTGTGTTCATATTCATTCACTGAGGATTCCTACTGCATACGCAATCATGGTTGTACAAACAAGTCTAACTATTGGCAGTGATTATGTTATCGGTTGTCATATGCCACCCCCATTATTATTTTAGATTTACTATAAAGACATTTTAAAGAGTAAACATAGCCTGATAATAAAGTACTGTGTGCAGTTGTGCAGCAGGCTATTCACCAAATAATAATTGCTCATGAGAATTCTGTTTCTGAATTAATGATCTTTATTCGATAATCTGCTCATTTCACCTGATATTTATAGTCTATAATTATTTTTATCGTCAGGTGAAATAGAATTAGTCTCTGTGTACGGCGGACTTAAGTACAAGGTGTGATTAAAGGATCTAATTGATGGAGCTGTTGCCACCTTGAAAAAAATATTAGAGGCTTTCATACACTCCTTAATGGAAAACAAATAAAACAATCTCCGTATGTTTCAGCTATGGGCACACCATGTACCAGTGTACAAACTCTTCTGTATGCTCAAAAATGTGACTCAGACTCTTGACTTTGGCATTACACAAGGCAGTCACAAGATCGGTCCACAAACACACTACAGGCTGTTTTTTTTTTTGTTCTCCCAACATGCAAAAGGTGTTCATCAGCCAATTGTCCGTGTGGATAATGATGCAGAAGCTTGCATTGATGCATAGTTGTCATGGCGACAGGCCCAGAGAGACCATCTCGTTCAGTGTGCAATTAGCAGTTTTAGCTCGAGTTGCCATTCATCAGTCAGGTGTGTTGACACAACTAAATCACGTTCTGTGGTGTTTCCTTTGCAATCAAAGAGGATTTTGTTTTCTTTAGGTAACTTCAACATGCAGCAAAAGAAAACGTGGCAAAGCTAAATGACACTTTTTTCTTTTTTTTCCTCTCCACCTTGACCGTGAACCATATCTGTGGTCATTAGTAACGATTCAGGCCAAACTGGTGGGAAGGCGCAACACCTCCCGCTGACTTTACGAAGCTTCACACCATCAAGCTCCAGCGAAGCCGTCACCAAGTATTTACAGAACTGGGTAGGACTTGCTCCGCCCGGTTCGACCAGCCCGCGTGTTTCACACATTAGTCAGATGCTTTTCTAAAAGGACCAGCTCGTCCAGTGGGCGACGTGATATTTGAAGCGAGACATCTTTCTCATACTTCTTTCGCATACTTTCTTTTGGGACAATCACAAGTAACAAAGGGTAGACGTGAGAGAGAAGATGCTGAATATAACAAAGTTGGTGGTGATTAAATGTACAGTTTGCATTACTTTTCAGTTTTAAAAATGAAATTAAGAGAAATGATCATGATCTCAATTCATTAACTCATTAACAAAGCATTTTTATTGAAAAAAAAAGCATTTTAAAACATTGTTGGATCAGTTTTTTTTATACATATTTATTAATTTTGTAACTGTACAACACTGTATTATTTTTTTAAATTACTATATATGAACTACAAGAAATCACAAAATATTCTATAAAGAAAAAAGAAACATTTAACGTAATTAAAAATATCTATTGATTTAAATATTCTCCTTTACAACGCTATATGCGTTTACATAGAGATGGAGTCTGAGCATTTTCTAAAATTCTAAAATTCTAAAATTCTAAATTTTTCACCCTGATACTGTTGCAGACCTGAGCATGGTGACAGATACAGTGTATGCTGGAAACAGCATTTCCTGATAGCTTTTCTCTCTGCTGAAAAATGCCCCACAAAACAAAGACTTTTCAGGAATGGTTTCAGGAAAATGTTTGATGTCTTGACTAAGAATCATTTGATAAAGTGTTTTTCAGACTAGCTGGACAAATAAATTTGATCCCTGGAGGTCCCTCGCCACAACTTCCAATGACCTGCTGTACACACTCAGAGGTCTACAAGAGTCCGTGTTGGTATTATTCTCATATTATGGCCAATTATTATATTTTTCCCATATGGTTTGTAGAGAAACATGACCTACCAATGTTCAGAAGGAGCACATTTATCTAATGCATAAATAATATCAGTCAGAACCACGTGCAGCTCTGTGAAGTTTTTTGAATTAACCAGGAGATTAACTGTCTTTTCTATCTATTCAGCATTTTACAGGCTCTCCTTGCTTTCACTGACTCGCGGTGATCCCACCAAAACAGCAGGACGGATGCAAATTAGCCTTTGGCTTACATCTCCATGGTAACGCTCATTAGGTAAAAAGGTTGAGTCCTGACTGGTGTTTGTGTACTGGAAAACAAGGCTGTCCAACGCTGGCAAAGAGACACGTTTCATATGCTAACGGGCGAAACGCTCCCGCCTGTTTGCTTTCTCCTTTGTTGTAGAAAAGGAGCTGTTGACAGAAACTGATGGACTATTTTTTTCGATGAGGAGAAGGAGAAGAAAGGGGAGGTCAGGTCACAAAGCAATAATTGCGCTGCAAGGAAGGCTTGATTAACAGCGATCACTTCGAGACAGTATCTCATTAATACTTGTGAAAAAGTTATGATGTTTCGGAGAGAGTGGCACTTTCCATAAACACAATTTAATGAGAAGCGTCCCCAGATTAGACACTAACGTGGTCCAAGATGAGGAGCAGAAGGTCAGAGTCGATAAGAGATCTCAGTGGAACGTTTTCATAATCAGCTTGTCAGCGCGGCCGAGCACCTTCGCGGTTCATCTCCATCCGTTTGGCTTTCAGCCGACACATCTTTACTGTGGATACGGGAGGATGAGTTTAAACATGAAGGAGGCTGCTGAGGCTCAGGAGACGACTGCTGCATCATTTTAATAATGCTCAGCTTCTCGGAGAGGCGACAAAGGGGAGAAAGACAGCATGTGAGGAAACAACAACAAATGAAAACGGAAAAACTTGCTTTGCATTATCATGCTACGACAACGATGCTCGGAGCCACTAGAAAAGCAAATTTTTGAAAACTGCTCCCAAAGTGCAACTTTTCAAAAATGCTCCAACTCCATCTCCATGGAAATGGGGGTAACACACAACTTTTCTGAAGCAGTGCTATTGCTCATGCGCACCACAACCATAGTAAATAGTTCTTCTGCTCATGCGCGAGTAGGTGGACAACAACAACAATGGCGTCCTCCAGGGTGTCATGACTCCTAATCCATAATCATAAAAAGTGTTTTATTTGTTAATTCCTCTGTTTCCACGGAGACAGACTCGGAGCATTTTCAAAAAGTTCCACCATCGAAGCTGTTTTCATGAGCTCCGAGCACCGTTATTTGGTAAATGGACCCTGAACTGAGTTTTCCGTTACGAAAACATTACTACGATTAGTAATGGTAATACTTTGGTTTTCACTGACAGTACAAAAAAAAAAGATATATTAATAAAACCATTTCAGACTAATCATGACTATAAATGGTCTGTGAGGTAATTCACTGCTGACCTTCCAGGATGGATGGATGGCGAATCTGCAGGATGGATAATGTAGCAAAGATGTGCATGTTGTTCCCTGGAAATAGCCTTTAGTCTTATGAGAGGCCGGGTAACGCAGACCTGCCACTTTACTTTAAATGATCCATCATTGAATTCTAATTTGTTCCGTCTCCATGACCCAGATAAATTCTGCTAATCGAGCTCAGCTCATGCCAGCTCGCACAGCAGCTCATTTCATCAGGAGGAATTATGAATCACATCCGTCATCACAAACAGCTCCAGTAATCATAAAACAGTATGATGTGTGGTGGTTGGATCAGTGTTACAGGATGGAGATGAGATCTTCAGGAACAATTTTCATAAATGTGCAGAACATCTTTATACAAGCATGGAAATTGCATTAAAAAGCATTGAAATGCATTTATTGACTTGGAAACTTTACACCAAACATGGTGCTGCTAGAATTTAACCTGAAATGTGGAAATAAGATGGGATTTTAAAAAACTTTTTTTCTGATGTGACAGGTTTTTTTGTTTGTTTTTTTTTTTAACGATTTTCCGTTTTTTGTAATGATTTTTCATTACCAATTAAAAAGTTACAACTGAATGGTATGTTGAGAAAAATCCTTGTCTGAACAGCAAAAAAAAAATGTTACTAAGAGAACATTATAACCAGGCGATTATAAAATAAATAAGTTATAGTTATGGATGAACAATTGTATTACTACTTTAGCAGACGTGCCAGCCTCTCAACACTGTATCTGTCATAAACATTTTAGCCACAATATGTCTTAAGAAAAAAAACCTCCTTTTTGGACTAAAATTTTTAAAACCCACTATAAGTGTACCTGTAGGTTCACTGCAGCATGTGATCTCTTTAATGTGAAGTTGATGACATGATATGGCATGTTGCTTGTATAAAATGACCGATTACTGTAGTTATTAGTCATTTCACAGATTATCTCCAGATGAGACGACACGTTTAAGCCCAACAGCCCAAATAGGTATCAAGAGAGCCAGATCAGTGAGACAGAAGCTTAAATAACCTTTAAATGTATAGTTTTGGTGCTTGCTTTCTTTACAGTGCAAATAAGTACAGAAACTTTTTGAAAGTTTCAATTTAATGCATTATCATTTAGAAAAACATTCACAAGTTAAATATTCCAGAAAACCGAAGAATATTCAACAATATGTGATCTATAAGGAAACTAAAATGGGGAAAATATAGGAAAATGTTCTGGAAGTGGGTCTCCATTTGCAGCATTTTGCATGTAATTGCACATTTGTTGCTCATGTTACTTTATCAATAAGCTGCTGAACTTCACAGGTGTATCAGGTTGAGTCCCGATAGTGGGTTACCTTTGACTCAAATGTTGCATTTTACAGTGAATCAATCAGTTATTTTTACATACAAATGACAAGAACTGTCTCTCATCTTTTTGAGGTCCTCCCAGGGGCTGGATCGAACCTGGTATGTGCCCCAGAGCCTTATGTTTGAGGTTCCCGATTCCGCTGAATCAGCTTCAATTTGGAGTTTTTATTAAAGGCAGACAGTCACATCATAAAACTCGACTCTTTAATGAAACATCAGCTTAATGAAAAGTTTAATGTGGTGACAGACGGGAGAAAGGAAGGAGGAAGGAGGGAGGACGGTGGGATCTGAAAGTGACTCATATCCAGACTCATTAATGTCGCGTATGCGTGAGGCCTGAGGCAGGTCGCAGGCCCACCATCCACTGACGTGATGGGGGGTCGGGTGGTAATGATAAACATCCTGTTTGAGGGTGAGGCGGCGCTGTCTTTCTCACTCTCTCAATTTTCCCTTCTTTCTTTCAGAGACAACAGCATGGTAGCCCCCAACCCCCGTCTTTCAACTTCCTTGTTGATAATGCATGAAGGCTTGGCTGTGTGGTTGTGTGTGTTTGCAGAACATGAATAATTCATCAGCGTGTTTATGTCGTGTAGGAGAGAAGATTTCAAATGCTTCAACAAGTATTTGTGTCAGATGTGTTGCATTCTCTTTACTGTAGTACCCCCCTTATGTCATCTCTGGAGCAGCGGAATCAGTGACCTGCGTGCACACTCTTTTACTTTTATATGATTGATGTATTAATACCGCAACTAAATCATCACTAACACAGCCAGCCAGGATGCTTAGAGAGGGATAGTAATGGGCATCACACCACGGGATCAGGAGCTCTGGAGACCCCTGGTTTCATTCCAGAAACATGATATATATCCTCGGAAAAAAAAGGCCCAACACAAGCAAACTGGGATGCAAAAGAAATACAGTGAAACACAGACATGGAAATGCTGCTGAAGTACAGAAGTAAGACATAAAATAATCTCAATATGACACAATTTCTGTGAAAAGATCCAAAATTGGTAAAAAGAAGAAAATTACACAGAGAAAAAAAAAAAGAAATTATCTATATTAGCCATAAAATGACAATTCTCCACAAAGTGGCCAAAGATGAACAAAGATACCAAAGTGACCATGATGAGATATGAAATTGTAAGACCCCATTTATACGACTGTTTCAAGTGAAAATGTCTCTTTATTTATATTTTTGTTTAAAAAATATTTTGCTCAGCAAAGTTTTGTAAACTATATTCTTTTACAGTGAATCAGCAGAAACGTTGAAAACAATGTAGAGAGCATGTCACGCCGCAAATTAGCACAAGTACATGGACAGTCGTATGGACAGCCGGCCACGTTTGACTGCTATTACGAGTGACTCAACTATAAAACTACAATATACCAGGAGAATATGGACTGGGAGTCATGACACCCTGGATACCATTGTTATCCATTTTCTTGGGCATGCACAGAAGAACTATTTCCTATGGCATTGGTGAGCAATAGCAGTGTCTCAGAAGACTTCTGTTTTCCCTCACTCTGAAGGAGAAAGAGTCTGAGTGTTTTCAAAAAGTTCCACCTTAAGCGCACACTAAAACGCAGCAAAAGTTTTTCATTTTCACCTTCAAAAAGAGAGAATCAGCATGCTAACGTGCTAACATTCATCAGTCACAATAGTCTTTTCGCCTACTGCTGTTCTAACATTTTAGACCGGATTCATACTAATGAATAGATGAATCCAGATCAGTCAGTCACAGAGCTGAGCACGAAGAATCCCAAACCCTGAGGTTTAATGTGATATTCTCAGTGTCGACATGTAGGACAACAGTGTCAGCTGAAATGAGGAGGATGGTCTCAAATGACAAGCATTTTGCTCAATGAGGTGATCGAACAACCTTGAGCAGTGAAGATTGTCAAAACATTAGTTGGTGCAGTCATGAAAAGGCCTGACTGAAAGGAGTTATTCCCTCCTGTCAGGACCCAGATGCCCGGAGCCTGTCGGCTTCCGTCACGCCATCAATACACAGACGTCACACACAGTCCGGGAGTGTATTCCCTGCGCTTGTTACTGTTGCTGATGCTGTTGCTGGTGTGGCGAGCTGTCACTGCAGTGAGTTGTGGGGCCAGGAGCCTGCAGCACTGTTGATAGCCTCTGTGTGTGTGTGTGCGTGAGTGTGTGTGTGTGTGTGAGTGTGATGGGTGAGAAGAGTGACGCAGCTGAGAGAAAACACAAAGGAACAAAGAGATAAAAAGGCTGCACCTGCCTGTTGGCATCTCTCTCTTCCGTCTCTGAAGGTGTTGATGGAGGGAAGCAGAGGTGTTGCATCAGTCTCATCCCTCTTTGGCGGTCTCACAACTGCACAACCACATTAATTACTAGAATATCATTAAATGAACTGGTCCGGGTTGATAATTAGCACCAGAGCTTCAGAAAGCCTCATTTTTAAAAGATAATTGGGATGATTTGGACAAACTCTCCAAAAGCTTTTATCCACATATTAACAGGCTTATTCTGCATCATTTCAATCATTAAATAGGCTTATCTAAAAAATAACTTTGTAATAATAGAATGACTTTCTGTTCATTTACACTTCTCTTCCTATATGCTTCTACAACACTGCTCTCTGCTGGTGAGAGACCATACGACAAAACGAAGAAGACAGATATTTGAATTCCCAAAACATTTATTCATTTATTTCCCTTTCAAACACTACAAAGATTTGGTCTTAAATTACAGCGTGACAGATATTAAAAATAACATAGGCACAGTGCTTTTGTCAAGTAAACCTATTGCGTCGGCCGTGTTGCCGACGGCATGCGAAGCTACAACAAAGATCTTGAGTCTTTCAAGTGGGTTCCAGGTACTTTCTGCTCAAGGCCGGGCCAGCAGGAGCAAGTCCAGTCCAGTTCTGAGACCGGGGTGGGTGAGGGGGTCTCTGCAGGGTGAGTCATCCTCAGCCCAGAGCAGTGCGGTGGAGGGGGGGTGGGGTAGTGGGGTTCCAGCAGGAAGGGTGGGGGCACATCATGGAAATACAGTCAAACAAACACAGTGCAACAGTGAATCATCCGGTTTCTAATTGTCTCAACGTGGAATCCTAACAAAGAATGCAGGCCTATTTTAATGTGGTAATGGATTTTTCCAAACAACCTCAGTTACAACATGTGATTAATGCTGATGGTGTTAGCATAGCAGCATTGCTAAGAGAAAACAGTGAAAATCAGTCATGATGAAGTCCACATGTTGGAAAGAACAGAAGAAAAACTGGCCTTTTACAATCATGATGCAACTAAATTGTGACACTGAGACAAATGTGTGTAAATATTAGAAGTAGGATTCATAAAATGAAATACACCAAGTTGAAATTCCTCATTTGAGCATTTGTAATCCCAACCAATTCACACTTTGGCCATATAGTTGTCTTTCATTATTTCCAGCCATTTTTAAAGACAATAGTTATATTCTTTAAAAATTATCCTTCTATTTATTTTTTTCTACTACTTCAATCGTACCGGAAGTTTCTAATGAAAATGACCCATGTGTGAAATATGACGTTAAAATAACTATTGTCAGTGTAAAAAGCAGGCTTCAGACAAATGGAAATCCTCAGTTTCCTTATATGATGTTCAGCTTCAGCCACAGCAGCAATTTGGCAAATAATGAGGCTGGTGTCAAATGGCAGACATGCTAAAATACTTCCTAAAAGCTGGCCAATCAGAAGAAAGTGAGCCACTAGGAAGCGGAGAAGGACGTAGCTGGAGGGCATTGAGTGCATTGATGACCCATATGAGATAAATATAGATTCAAAAAACAAAAAACAAAAACGGAACCATCTGAAGCTTCGCAAGCGGAACTCCAGCATTTGACAAAAACAAAGGTTGGGCACTTGATGAGTCCCCTAATCATCCCTCCAGCTGATGGTCGCCTCCTTTTAGATGTGAGTGGTGAAGGTGGAGTCTCTGAGGAGGAGAAAACTCATCCTGAATCATCCCCGCTAGTCTCGAATCCCCCCTTCATGTTCTCCTCCGAGCCCTCCGCCGTGCCGCTGTCAGACTCCTCCTCCTCGATGGTGAAGCGCGTGTCCCCGGAGGAGCAGAGGGAGCTGACGCTGCTCTGCTCCGTGCACAGCGCGCACGCCAGCGGAGAGAGAAGCGCGCCATCGTGTGTCAGGTGTCCGAATTGCTTCCCGTGGTTTGCGCAGAAGGGCAGAGAGACCTGCAGGTAGGGCAGCCCGGGTGCGACGTGCGAGAGCGTAAGGCTGTGCTTCTTGGGCAGCGCACCCCACTCCCGTTGCTCCTCCTCGTGCACCAGGCGCGTGAAGATGTTCACCCTCTTCTTCTCGCGCCTCTTTGAGCGAAAGTAGCCCAGCATTATACCGGAGAGAAAGATCCCGTAGAAAGACATGACGATTAAAATGTAGAGGTACGCGTTCCCGCCGCTTTTGTCCGATTGGACTCCCGCTGCGCTCTGCGTCTGCACCGGGAGGAGTTTGGGAGACGCGGTGGAGTTTTCCAAGTGCTCCATTTTTCAGCACAACCTCTGAGGGGGACGTTAAAAATGTGCTGAAAAAAGATACAGAAGTAAATTGATAAGTATCAATGCCGCTGAGAAGTTCATGCGCTTTTACGCACGCTTTACGCACGCCTTACGCACAAAGATAAGTTGTAATTAAACAATTCTTAAAACGCAAAAACACATTTTATGAGTTTAGTTTTACAAATCTAACACCTCTCACTCGTGTAATTGAAAAACCAAGATGCTAAACGAAAGTCATTTGAATTGAAATAACGTTTCATTCTTTCACTTTACGCCAGTTAAAGTAAAGTTGCATTTGCAATAACTTGGAAAAACGTCTATATAAAATCTAAAATCTGCACCAACATTCTTGAAGACGGTACTACATGAATTCATCTTGAAACATTAACACTCTACTGAATTGTCAACTCACCAAACTGAAGAGCGGTGTCTTGTATGTGCTTCCCTCTAACTCCCTACAGCTCTTCTTGGAGTTTTGGCAGAGCCACAGATGGGATGAACTTATTTATACCGAGACCCTGACAAGTCATCATAAGCCACGTGATGGGAGTTCATGTTTGAGACAAGAGTGCACTGAAGTCTTGGGCCACATGTTTTTAAAAAGTAGAAAAAAGAGCACATGTTTTAACGAGTCCCTTAAGTGATCACGTGCTCAGGAGTGTGTTAAACTGCCCAATAGTTCAATAAAAATGGATCCGGAATACTTAGAGTGACAAATTATAACTCTTTTAGAACAAAAAGACTGTAAATTATTTTTTATTTCCCTGCATTGTATCATAGACTTCTCTTACAAATCGATCTTAATTCAATGAAATGAAGATATAATGGTTAAGTAATGTTTAAGTTATGTAAAATACACCATATTAAAAGACAAAATAAAAATTAAATGCACATAGTATTCATTTCTTAAGTTCATAAAGAAGGTGGCGTCTATGGGAAATTAAATGATGATGTAGAATCATGGATTTGGGAGTTCATCTTTGCTCAAGAGATGCATGTTGATTTTGGATTTAAATGTTTTATTGTTTTATTGTATATTTTCTTTGATTTGATAACAACCAAGTATTGTTTTTTAATGGTTTATTTCTGTTATAGTTAAACACATTTAAAGTACAAATGTAAACACAATACTGTTCACTTTGATTGATCAATAAATGAATAGGCTGTGGCTTTTTTATGCTTTTCCTATAAATTCTATATAATGATCTAGAATATGTGCAATTTACAAACAGAAACCCCAAACAACAAAATCACTTTTTTTTGCTTGTTGGGTGAAAAGATGGATTCTGTTCCACCTATGGCAGTGTCTGGCATCTTAAGTCCTCCTCTGAACCAAACTTAACACAAACACCATGCTGTCCCTTAGAGATATTTATGTAACTTAATGTGAAAAAAGGTTAAATCAGTCCGTAATGGTCAGCACTCTTGTATATATAAATACCTGAATTATTTTAATTTATATTTGAATGCCCCCTTATGGACTTTAATTTGATTTATGTATTTAAATCCAGTTTTCTAAGTTTCCGTCTGTAGATAATTTTTTCAGTTTTGATTTTGGTTCATTTTCATTTGTTGCCTTAATTGTTTTAAAATGCGGTCCGTTTAGTTGGGCATGCAATTTAGCACAATTTATAAAGAATCTTGGTGTCAAATGTCACTTATAAATTAAATTTAAGACTAACAAACTAACTGAAACTATTGATATCACAGTGACCTGTTACTAACTTCATAGTGTCAAATGTATAGTGCCGGAGTGTGAAGCATAAGGCTTATGAACCCAAACTGGCTTGCAAAAGGATCTAATCATTATTGAAAAACATCTTGTTAGATTGGCTTTAATCTAACTTCGAGATATTTTTCAGTCTCATTCATATTAGCACTTCACCCAGGTCCTCGTCATTTAAATAGTATTTTTCTGGGTGGCTCTTTCTCCATTAATGAAATCAGGATCTCTTAATGAGTGATGCAATTCAACATAGACCACCAGGAATCTGCTGCGTCAGAGCATCTACGCCTCAAAAGCATCAACAGTTGAATTGAATTAATCCCCATTTCTTTGAGGAAATGACTTTAATACCATCATGTGTCTAGACTTTGATTTGACATCTTAAACATACACTTTTACTGTAAAAACTGAAGAAAAGCAGAAATAAAACATGCAAATAATCCAAGGGTAACATATACTCACTTCATTGGGGTCATTTCCTTCAAAGATTACAAATAAATAGTGGGATATTACAGGAAAGTCTCTCAGAGCTGAGAACCGGTCAATGTTAAAGTCTGTGCAGAGTAAATCCTGCAGCTGGTTGATGAATACAAAATTCATGTAAGGACGTTTTCTTCAATCATTTAGTGAGTTTGTAAGACTTTTTGTGTTCTTTGAACACCGTCATGTGGATTAAGCTGTACATTGTGGTTAATTCACTCCGCTTGCTTACTGGTGAGGGGTTTCCATGGCAACCAGGTGTGATGAGATGAAATTTTCTGTTCCATTTGGAGGTTTTCTGTAGAACTGAGCAGCTGAAGTTACTTTTCACCCTTTCTTTGAATTGTGGACCGATCATTAAGTGATTTGACTGAATCCAAACATAAATTAATGAAGTGTTCATGCTTGATGCAGCAGCACTGAACTGGACTAAAGTTTGTCATTCTAATTTGTCTCAGGCATGATTCAGTCAAGCTTGGTTAAATAGGTGAGTCATCAGGGTATGACTTTATTTTAATGCTGGGACCGGGAATCATGACACTTTGGAGGTGGCCATTGTTGCCATTGGCCATCTAGTAGCACATGTGAAAAAGAACTGTTTACTACGGGGGTGTTGTTGCATGCACAGTCGCAGAATTTCAGAAAAGTGGTACTTTGAGCCGTTTCCAGGGAGATGGATTCGGAACGTCTTCAAAAAGTTGGGTTTTCAATAAATATGAGCACCGTAGTTGTTTAAACAGACTCTCAAAACGCAACAAGTTCCGTTTTCACTTGAAAATATTGTCTTGTAAACGGGGCCTAAATGTAACAAAGTCCACTTTCCCATCATGTAATGAAATATATGAGTCAATACAGTAATGACACATTACCAGTTATTCCATTAGTGACTGGATATTCTATCACTGAAGTAACATTAAAATAAGTGCTGCCACTAATATAAGAATAGATAAATTGGACTGCATTAAAAGCTTTTTTCCGCCAGTTTTTCTGTTGTTTGCTTCCCCCCAAAAATGTACAAGAGGTTAAGTTATATTCATTCATTGAGGAAACACCTGCAGCACTTTCTCTCATTGTGAAAATTAAAAAAAAAAAAAAACTCTTCTAGAAAACCATGACATTATTGGACATTATTATAATACTTTTTGCTACAGGGTTCAGGTTTCTCAGCTGGTCTCACTCAGAAAATAGAGATTCCTCATTTATCAGCTTTTATCGATTAGACAATAAATCCTCAGTCACTCAGAGTTACTGTGTGATGGTAGATTATATTTTCAACCACTAACTCAGTTATAATTTACATTCATCTTGATTTGTTAACATTCAGATCGCTGCATTTTCAGTTTCAGTTCCGTTACAGTCGGAGAGAGGAGAACCACAGGAGTTTAAGACATTTTTAGCTGAGTGGGCATCACCACAATTTTCTCTGGTTTGAAAACTAGTAATCATTTTGCTCCACACAGACTTTAAAATACACAAGCGTACACTCATTTTCTCTTTTTCTAAATTAAAAAGTGACACAGAATCACTCAAATTCAACAGGTGTTCCACAGTGATAGAGGCTGGAGCTGTTTATGGATATACTGAATCACACTGAAGCTTTTTAATTAGAATAAACGTCCCAAAAGTGTGCTGGTTCCTCACCCGGCCCACCCACAGGCGCTGAGGATGCTGGAATAGTGCGCTTGTAATGGACGGCCTTACATGGGCAGGAATAATGCATTTCCATATTGCACTGATTTATGAAACACAACAGCGATTACACGTTAATTTAATCTGCAATGCAAACACACAGGGGGGAAAAAAGAGTCTCTGTTACTGTAGGACACATCAGTAGACTAAATAGCAGTGCAAGTTGTGCTTCTCTCAACCTTCTTCTTAAAGTCGTTACGGCAAACGAAAGCTCGTTGTTTTGAACCAATCGGCTCTCGTCTGCCCTCGGATGACTGCGAGACGTCCCGTGAGGGTGGGAGTCGCAGTCCGACTGTGGGTGGGAAACAAAATAAACCAGTCGGGACGCAAAACAAAAGAAAGTAGAGGAGGTTAACCGTCTCCTGACCTGCAGGACGCGGAAAACCCAAGAAGAAGTGAAATCTAAAGAGCATCAAAAGAATTAACGATCTGAGTTCAGCATCGATAACTCAAGTTTCATGACTCAAGATGTGGAGCAATCAAGACCTCCAGGAAGGAACACACACCTGGATGAGGAGAAGGATGTTAACCTTTCCTTCACATTCACAGGTTTTTGTGTGTGGGAGTGTTTCGTGGCTGGTTTGTTTTTATTTCCCGCCGTACAGCCTCTCGATGTCTTCCTGGTAACGCGTCTTCAGCTCTTTGCGTTTGAGCTTGAAGGCGTCGGTCACCAGGCCGGTCTCCGGGGTCCACGGCTCGGGGCTCAGGCAGATCTTGCGAGGGATCTCAAAGCGCTCCAGCTGGGCTACAACAGAAGGAGAGAAAGTTAAAACCTGCAGGATATCAGGTCACCATCATGTTGGATGTTACAATAAACACAAATCATGTTCAGGTCTTTGTACTTTTGGTTTGCTCTTTTAAATAACAGTGCTCTCTCATTTTAAGTAGAACTATAGCGTGTTTGCAGTTAAATGTAAGTTACTGATACGTTTGCGGCATTTTGTGCAGCCCTCATTTAAACCCTTCATTTCCAAGCAATTTGTATCAAAGAACATATGAAAAGTGGAAAATGTTTTTGAAAAACCTGAACTCAAAAGGTTGAAAACAAAAGGAAAACATCATACATCTTCCACACCAAGAAAAAGCTGCAAGCCACATTTTCTGATTTGAGAAGAATTGCTGTGAATCCAAATATTGCTGGACAGATTCACTCTCATCAAAGCTTTTATGTTTTGTTTTTTTTTTTTACCAACACTAAGCTGATTTTTAGAAATGTTCTCAATTGTACCTGCCTTAGCTGATTATCTTATAGATATTGAGGCTGTTTCTATATTTTACCTTCTCTTGTGATTTTAGCCGGGTTTTTTTTTTTTAATTTAAACTGGTTCTTATGATTGAAGCTATTTCATCCCTTTCCTTTTATTTATTTTTTTATTTGTTTGCAGTTTCACTTCTTCCAGCCAGGAGATAAAAATCTTTATAAAATAATTCTTGTGCAAACATAATTGTACTAAGTGTCTTCACTTATAATGTTTTTAAAGCTTCAGGGAGCCGATAAAGAGCAGTTCTAATGTGACTGTGACGTGGCATTAGCCACCTTTGTTTCAGAAAAGGTCCAAAAATTTCAGCAATATTGGTATATCATTATCTTAAACCTCATTCTGTACTTAATCTAAGCAGAGGCCTCCATCATAAATGAGTCCAGGCGATAATCTGACAAACACAGAGTCCAGAGAAGACTGTTCATACAAACAAATCAACAGAAAAGTTAAGAGATGCAAAAACTTTATTGAATTC
>OMNM01052498.1:3564-14679 GCA_900302745.1 Parablennius parvicornis | reverse complement strand
TTTATGTGCTCCAGTAAACGATGAGTGAAGGTTGTTGTTATGAACTGAGGCGGCACATGTTCTGCATCAGTAACTGAATTAAAGGTGGAGATTGTTGTGGAGAACCTCAGACATGCAAACAAATACACCCGTTCCTCCAAGCCGGGGCAGTGACGCAAACCGAGAAGTTATAGTTAGTGTTATAGTCAAAACCACCAAACCCGAGACCGGGTCAAGATCAAGACCAGGGCATCCCAAAACCAAGAAAAGATCAAGACGGAGTCAAGACCAAGACTTCAAGGGGCTTCAAACAAACAAAAAATTCTCATGATCCACTCCACCAACTGAGCCATCCAACATTAGAACTTGTTTGCAGTTACTACTTACTTGAAGAAATAACTATTGTATTGCTTCTCATCATAACTCTCAATTAGGGTTTTCTAAAAAATGTGTGTTGATCTCGACTCGGTCTGGACCCCTTGGCCCCTCTTAGTCTTGGTCTTGACTCTGTCTCATGTTAGGTGATCCTGACTACAACACTACCAAGAGTCCATGAATAAAAACTGTTCCTTGGTGTTTTTGGTTCAGGATCTCGCGAACATGAAACTCCTGCCTGAGTGCATGAAGTTGAACAAAAGCTGTGCTGTAAGAAAGAAAGCAAATTTTAAGAAACATGCGCTGGCTTCGAAAATACAGTAGCAACCATTCGTGGCTATTCATTCATTGAACGAGGGTCCTTCGATTTCTTTTTTAGATATAGTCCCCTGCAAGCTAAATAATTGGTTTATGTTTTTGGGGAAGATTTTTCACCTTTTTGGGAGCTGTCAGGAGTTTGAAGTGGGTCAGTGGGAGCACACCTGACAGATGCAGCTACTGGAAATGCAGGAGGACGACTGAGGATTGTCTTTCTCCGTCTCATCGCCTCTCAGCGCGTCTGTCAGTGCCCCGGCCTTCTGCCACGATCTTATCGCTCAATTACAGCACCCAGCACATTCCTGTCAGCCACACATATGCATGCATGCACACACGCACCTGCACACTCAATTCAAAACATCTCAGCTCCACAGGGCCGCCTCTCCCTGCGAGTAATCGTCTCCACAGGGCCGACGGCTCCGCAGACAGAGAGAAATTGCTTTTGCCGCCTTCTATATTTCATTGGGTTTATTTGAATCATTGGAAGTGTTGCAACACACACCCGTGACATTCGCACGCTCGTTTCTCACACAAGTGGGGGGCTCTCCCAAGAACAAATGAATCTCAAATCCTCATAAAGAGTTCTGAAATTCTTCCTCACTGAGTCATGTTGGGGTAAAAAAATGTCACAGAGCGTGAGGTCCGTGCACAGACCTCAGAAAAATGTGCGTGCCCAGGGGCCATTCTGACAAGTGAGAGCCCTCCAAACTGTAATAACACTCAGCTTCTCCCTGTGAATTATTGGAAAGTCCTGAAACAGACAGAACAGGCACAGGAGTGTGTGTGTGTGTGTGTGTGTGTGTGTGTGTGTGTGTGTGTGTGTGTGTGTGTGTGTGTGTGTGTGTGTGTGTGTGTGCGTGTGGTGTTTACAGCAGGACCAGAACAACAACAGAAGGCTGGACGGTGGGATTACACCGGCTGGATTATTAGAGACGCTCACAGATCACTCGCTGTAGAGGAATTAGCTGAGACACTGTGTGTGTGTGTGTGTGTGTGTACCTCTCCAGCGACAGGCCCCAGGCGATCACCGACACGTCCTCGGGCAGTCCCATCGGCAGCAGCATCTCCGGCCTGAAGACGCCCGAGTTTCCAACCTCCACCCACTTCTTCAGTCCTGAGAGTAAACCAGGGAGACTCGTCACAAATATAAACAATAAACTAAGTAAACAACAAAACAAGAGAAGGCGCGTTTCGTACACGAGGCGACTCGGTGTGCTTCACAGCTTTACGAAAACAAAGTGGAGTGCTCCAAACCTTCATGGTAGCTGAAGACCTCCATGCTGGGCTCGGTGTACGGGTTGAAGGCCGGCTTGAAGCGCAGTTTGGTGATTCCTGCGACAACAAATAAATCACACCAAATTACCGTATTTTCCGGACTATAGGGCGCACCTCACTATAAGCTGCACTCACAAAAAAAAAAAAAAAAAAAAAAAAAAAGACGAGCTAACCAAAAGCAGAAATATCACTTTTTGGACAAGTTTTGGAGAAGCTTTCATACTGTATGTTGGCCGGGTTCTGACTGGTTCTGACTGGTTCTCACGGGTTCTGACTGGTTCTGACTGGTCTGACAGTCCCACCCACTAAGATTCCGGCGTTTCAGGACATTTTTCTCTACAGACACAAACTGTGGGACATCTAGAACTTTCTACGCTGCTCCTGCCTGGCTTGGACTGCTCCGGGTTTCTGAGTGAGACCTGGTTCCAATCGACCCAAACCCGCCGGGACCGATCAGATGTTTGCTGACCTAGCTTGGTGAAGAACTGGTGCAGGATGCCCATCAGGTCGCCCAGCGTCAGCCCGTAGTCTGCCACCACGCCCTCGATCTGGTGGAACTCCGCCAGGTGCGTGGCGTCCAGCGTCTCGTTCCTGAAGACCCGGTCGATGGAGAAGTACTTGACGGGTGTGAACTTCTCCTGTTGGAGGACAGCGGGTTAGAGAGCGTTCACTTCCTGTTCGGTCCGGACCAGAGTCTCCTCAGGGGAAAGACCCTTTGGTTAGGGCGACGGGAACCCGCCACAAACTCTGAACCGGATCGAACCAGACCTCCGGTCCCCTCGAAGACCTCGGAGACCTCGATCTCTGTTGGCTTACAAAGCAGTGGGCAGGACGTAGAGCGCAATGCATTCTGGGTAGTAAAAAAAACAAAGCTAACCACGCAACTCAGAAGACAGAAAGACAAAGTCGGAAAATATCTCGCAGGTAGACGGAAGTAGAGAGGAAGAAGGGAGGAAGTAGAGAGGAAGTAGAGAGGAGGAAGTAGAGAGGAAGAAGGGAGGAAGTAGAGAGGAAGAAGGGAGGAAGTAGAGAGGAAAAAGGGAGGAAGTAGAGAGGAGGAAGTAGAGAGGAAGTAGAGAGGAAGTAGAGAGGAGGAAGTAGAGAGGAGGAAGTAGAGGAGGAAGTAGAGAGGAAGAAGGGAGGAAGTAGAGAGGAGGAAGTAGAGAGGAGGAAGTAGAGAGGAAGTAGAGAGGAAGTAGAGAGGAAGTAGAGAGGAGGAAGAGAGAGGAAGTAGAGAGGAGGAAGTAGAGGAGGAAGTAGAGAGGAAAAAGGGAGGAAGTAGAGAGGAAGTAGAGAGGAAGAAGGGAGGAAGTAGAGAGGAGGAAGTAGAGAGGAAGAAGGGAGGAAGTAGAGAGGAGGAAGTAGAGAGGAGGAAATGAAGAAGTACAGAGGAAGTAGAGAGGAAGACTCGATTTCTGGTCTGTAGACTTTATATCTCGGTTGTTTGTAGCCACGAGCTAACTAGCCTAGCCAACACATGCTAAAGGGGCGGGACTTCCTCTTTTGGTCCGGACCAATCAGTGATCCGTGTTTCTTCTTTTTGATCTGGTTTCTGGAGTCAATGTGAGGGTCAGTGAAGCGACCGGAGGGAGAAAACAGTCAAAAGCAGACGGCGTCCTGGACGTTCAGAACGTGAGCGGCTGCTCTGACGAGCTCCTCCCGCTGGATCTAATCTGCAGACGCCGGCATTAGCAGGTCGGCCAGGAGGCCGCTGGCTCCCGTTCAGGTTTCCACCACAGCGGAGAAGCTTAACGATCCTCGGGGAGACTTTGTGCCGACGTCAGCGTCTCCTCCGGTTTTCTCTTAACGAGGTTCCTGCTCACCTGCTGAGCCAGTTTGTAGAGCATCCGAGCGCTGACGGCCGTCGTGTGAGTCCGCAGGAGGTTCTTCTGAGCCTCCTCCAGCTTCCAGTCGTACTGGTACCTGCAGGACAGAGAACACACACCGTCAACACACACACACACACACACTGTCAACACACACACACAAACACTGTCAACACACACTGTCAACACACACACACACACACTGTCAACACACACACACAAACACTGTCAACACACACTGTCAACATACACACACACACACTGTCAACACACACACACACACACACACAAAACACACACACACAAACACTGTCAACACACACTGTCTACACACACACACACACACACACAGACAACACACACACACACACACACACACAACACACACAGACACACAGACACACAGACACACACACACACACACACACACACAGACACACACACACACACACACTTGGGTTAGGGATGCTTTATCTAAGCATTTTTCTTATTATTAAATAAAATCCTTATAATAAATCAGAGAAAGGGAATTTTTTTTCAGTTCCTCATGTTCTCAACAGAATTTATTAAAAATTGAATTGTGGGAAATTAAGATTACAAAGTAATCTTGAATGCAATCCTCATAACAGGCATAACAGTTACAGATTTTTTATAGTCAGCAACTGTATAATTTATGAAAACTTGTCAGATCTTTAATGTTAAAAGCAATCAGGAAAATAATTGTGTTTTTGGTTGCTCATGTATCCCAACAGTTGTTTACAGTACATCTTCAAGTGAAACAATCAAGAAGTTGGATATTCAAACAAAAATTATGATTCAGATTTTTTATGCATGTTTACTTCTCTTTACACTTCATGGAGCGCTAAACTTCTTCATGCAGCAATATGCATGGCAGTTCCTGGCAGTTGGATGTGTTGACAGTGAAGATACCAAACATAATGGAAAGACAGAAGGATCGCAAAACGTTAAGCGAAGAACAAGAGCAACAGAAGAGTTTCAGAATAGATCACCAAACCTAAGACGGTGCAGAAACACAAAGAAGACATTATAATTCTGCAGAAAGTCTCAATTTCTGCATCTGGTTCTGCAGGTTCCTTCATGTTTTTCTTCCCACCATCTCCTCCACGTGTTTGTGTGGAATTGTTAGTTATTCTCTGAAAAAGTGTCTTAAAATGACTGCTGACGTTGGTGCAATAGAAATCAATTGAATTTAACTCCACAGTTTGAATTTATTAGCATAAAGTCCTCCAGACGTTTTGCACACTCTGGTACACGCGCACAATATTCCATATCTATGAAAGCAAAGAAACACTGTTGGTTTGTCAGAGACAATCCTTAATGTCATTATTCACACATGCTATTCACATGCTAATGTCTTTAATTTTGGTGCTCTGAAGCAGCCAAAGCAAAGTGTTAGGAGTGAACTTCAACCTGATATTCACACTGAAATGTCTTCGTGAAGCTCTGAGCTTATTGAAGAAAAAGTAATGAAATGACACAGGTATAAAGTTGTGTAGTCCAGGATGACAAATTGGTTTCACCGCTCATAAAAAAAGTGCTTTTCTCTGTATCCTTTCCTCTACTTAATGACTGGGTTTCACCTTGCTGTTCTCTGCCTCGACTTCCCACTCGCCCTGCCAGCCGACACACACACCCTCATGGTTTTACATGAGAAAATGTCTCTCCCTCTCTCTCCATTTCTGACCCCGTGCCCCAAACAAATCCTGAATTAATTAAAAAGGGAAATCCAAATGGTCTCCGAGCAGACACACACTCTGTCCTATGCACACACACACAGATTGAGTGTCTCTCACCCTTGTGCGGTTGCAAGGGATTAGTGGGGCTTGTTCAATGATGGGAGGGTTTCCAGGTTGACAGAGAGTGACGGAGCCGAAGCAGTCTGGCTTCAAACGCCACAGAGAACTCTCCTGCTCTCAGGACTTTGGCCATTTAGCAACATTTGTTGTGGGTACATTTAATTTGTCATGAAATTGAGAGTTCCAGGCCACGGCTTTGACGTCAGAGCCACACACTGACGGTATGACACCACACCCACAATTTAGGTGTAATCACATAGAATGAACGTGTTCGATATTACATATTTGTATTTTTCTAGGGTTCTCCAAAACTATCCAAGTCCTGATTAGGATGTGGAAGATGACTGGAATGTTTTTTTGTATATAATTTCAACAACTCTGTTGTGCAGTCGATGTGATTATAAAAGTGAGAAATGAGTCACTACCTCAGGGTTTCATTCAATGACAACATTTTTGGCCTTTCAAACAGGAAATTTGGTGGAATATGCAGTGAATAAAATTGATTACCTTATTCCAACCCGTTGAAGGAGGTTTGATTTGTTGGGCTGTAAGTAGACAGCTTAAGTTTCTAAACAATATGCTATGTAGTGTTGATTCTATATCGAAAGCAACATTTAAACTACTTGAATTCAGACGATAATCCCAAGTAGCGTCATGTGGAAGCCGTGTGGAGGTGGTGGTTTCCAGCATTACATAGCCTTTGCATATCGTTTGCTTATGAATAAAGCTTTGTGGCTTTATAAGTTCTCATCTCAATACTCGGTATCAGCAAGCAGCTGACGGTTGGTACTCATGTACTCAGCCTTTGAAAAGTGCTGTTGTTGCATTCCTACTATTGACTAATGAACTTACTTTATGCACTTACTCACTTACTTAATGAACTTACTCAGTTACTTTAAAAAGTAAATAAGTTACATTACTGATTACATTTTTTTAAATGTAGCTTAGTTAGATTACAAGTTACTTTTTAGGTACTTTCAGCAGCTACACCCCCCACCATCTCAACCTACAAATTACTTCCGGTTTTGCCAAAAACTCTGCTGATTACTGCCTGGCCTCCCACACTCTGCTGATACATATTTAACCTTTGACCTTCATTCTTTGTTGTATTTATAGTATAACTGAGTTACGGTTTTATTATCAGATTATTACTATTATTTACATAATATTATTATTTGGGGGGTTGCTTCCTGCCAATATATCTTATTACTGAGGAAAATTACAAATATATTGTCTAACATCTCTGCAGTTGTGTTATTGATTCAATATTAGGGTTTATTGATGACGTTTGTTGGTTCAGAATCTTTTGTGTTATTTGAACGCACTGTTATAACAAGTTGGCCTGTGATTGGCTGAGAGTGGAGAAGGGGGCGGGTCAAATGAGCGTGTGGTGACTGTGTGTGTGTGTGTGTCCGGTTGGGGGAGAATGAACGAGCAGTCCGGTTCTGTTTGGGTTAGGGTTAGGGAGTAACATGTCACTGCTAATGAAAGGGGTAAAAGTTTTCCCTAATGTTTCAATTCTTGACTAATTGTCTCTCTGGCTATTTTTGTTTGACTTGATGTTTAATCATGTATAACATTTTCAATGTTTGATAACATGTTATTGAATTGATATTATACCGATCAGAGGTTATCACTCCAGGTCTTGGAGGGCCACAGTCCTCCATGTAGTCAATGTGCACCCAGGTCAGCACAGCCAATTGCAATGGATGGTTTGTTGTCAGGCATTCGACAGAGCTTCCTGGTGAGACATTCATTAAACTTGTGTGTTTGTGCAGGGAAACCTGGACAAGGACTGGTGTAGGTGGTGGGTTTTCAATGTGGAAATGCCAACACTGAGCATTCATTATTTCTATGTGGAGCTAAACAGAACTGACAATTATTGAAAATTAATCTTTATGTTGAAGATCATATCAAGAGCTTTCAATGTTCACATTTACTTGTGATCGATCGATGTCGATTCAATCTCAAACCAATATATCAATGACTCTGTGACTTTTTGTTTCCTGACTCGACTGTCTGCAGCTGTAACCCCCAACAATGGAGTCAAACACTAAAGGAGTTGAAGAACAGGGTTGGGAAGGTTACTTGAAAACTGTGATCTATTACAATTACAAGTTACTTGTCAAAAAATGGAATCAATAACTTGCTCTAAGTACTAAAATAAAAAAAGTAATGTACCAGAGTACTTTTGGTTACTTTTGGATAACTTCACCAGCAAACATAATAAATAAAGACAAGAAAGAAAAGAATATGTGTCATCTGCTCAGTGCTCAGTGTATTGACAAATCTTATACACAGCATAAACAAACTGCACTTTTGAAATCAAAACTCAATAACATGGTTTGGTCAGCAGGACTGTTCATACTCCCAGGAGAAGCTGCCGAACTCGCAGGCCACGCCCCCTCACAGCAGCCACACGTCTACGAAGCAGTGTTTTAACTTTTCAACCACACAGCTTATTTCTCACCTCCAATGTTTTCAGAAATACATTTCTCTGAACTGTTTTATTAATGGATTACAAAGTTTTAGTCCAAGTCGCCATGTTGGTCCAGTTTTAACTGCAGGAGCTGACGGCTTTGAATGGTGCGTTCAGGTGCCCGTTTACATGATTTCCCAAATGTAAACGAGCTGCGGGGCTCATAAAGTAGCAACATTACGTGATAAACATGATTAAAATATGATTGATAGTCATTAGCAACCTGGAACACGCATGCGCAGCACACGTCACGCTCCACATAGTTCGGCCAGGTTGGTCTGCACTGCCCAACCTAATTTCTTTGGCCAGAAGGAGCTGGACGAACAAAACAACGTCATTTTGTTCAAACTTCTTAGGGAGTATGAATTGACCTTTTCTCTCTCTCTCTCTCTCTCTCTCTCTCTCTCTCTCTCTCTCTCTCCCTGATTTTCTATTGTAATACCGCTCAGTAATCCCAGTTTTTATCAAGTATATCTGTAATGAGATTACACATTATTTTATGTATTGTTGTGGCAGGATAAAGAAATCTCAGGAGCTGAAGGTGAATGCGTCTTTATTGCACTCCGACACAACGAACTGGAAAACACCAGAAACCACTGCAAGCGGGAAAACAAGAACACGCCCCCCGTCCCACAGTCCTCTGGGTGAGAGACACGCCTCCTAGACCACCACATTGTAACAGATTACAGCTACATTTTTTTTGTATCCCAATTACATAACGCTGTTACATGTAGTCCGATACTCCCCAACCCTGTTGAAGACAGCTGGTTACATACATTATTTTGCCACACGCATGTTGTTTATGTGGGAAAGTGAATGGATACATTACATAAGACTGGGTCCTGGCCTTCATGAAGATGCTACTCATGCCACTCACATAAACATAAAAACCCCACATCAGTCTCTTCATGGTTGCAGTATTACATTCTGTCAGAATAGGGCATTGTTTCATACACTAAGGCCACGTTTACACAACCTGTCAAATGATAACGCTTCATTTACTCAGAAATGGCAGAAAATGAAAATGAGGCAGTTTTCATGTGGGTGCTGTTGCTTGTTTTTGTAATGAAACTACACACATGCGGCATAAAATGAAAAGGCTGTAAACATTAACAATGGGAGTACATAGACATTCATATGGACAGACAACCAAGTTATTAAGGTGACGTGCAGAACAACTACCGACTATGGTCATGGTATGCATGCACAGTGGCAGCATTTCAGAAAAGTTGCTTTTTTCCCCCATTTTCCATGGAGACGAGTCGGAAGAAGTTCTACCTTGGGAGCTATTCTCGAAAGGTTTTGTTTTTTCAGTGGCACTGAGCACCGCTGTTGTGTAAACCGACCACAAAAACGCAACAGAAGTTTTAAATTTTCAATTGAAAATGCTGTTGTGTAACTGGGGCTTAAGAAACTTCAGAAATGATTTCAAGAATTTGGACGGGGTAGTTAGAGAAGTGGACTTGGAATCTGAGGTTCGTAGGTTTGAATCCTACAGCTGACCGGTCACCCCTGTGGGTCCCTGAGCACTACCCTTGGGCCTCAGCAGCTACCCATGTGGTGTATTGTGGCATCCCATCACTTCTGGATATAGGATTGGTTCAATGTAGATCCTCTCCAGAAGAGGATTCATTAAAATACACAAAATTTACCTCAACAATGATGAGTTGTTTCTGCTTCCCTCTTTATTACACTGACCATTTATGTACAACTCCACTTTTAAATGAAGTTTTCAGGCGGAATGAACAAATCAAAACAGGTTGTCAACTGCTAAATTGGGGGAATATCCATTAAAATATTTTAGTAACTTTTCTGATCTTTATATTTATTGAAGTTTTGCAGCATCTATGATAACAAGACTAACAATGCTAACAGCTACAGTCCAAGATGTTTGATTTGGTCCTTGTTTTGCAGACCTGTCTCCTTGTTATTAATGGTTAGCATTGCTATTTCTCCATGGACTGTCTGCACTTGCTTATCGCTCCACAAACCTTAATGTAAATTACTCTTTAATGTCAGAGTTGAATTAGGAAAATGTGACTTTGGGTCTACTCTCTTGTCAAGGAGCCCATTAAGAGGTGATTTAAGGCCAAAAGAGTCCATCTGTCCTGACGACTTGAAGCTGAAGATGAAGGATGCCGGAGCCCATTGAGAAGGAGGACGTCTGCACTGTTTTTAGTCAAGATTAAAATAGGCTTCGTTCTGCGATCGCATTGCTCCCACTTTGGATTGTTTCCTTCAGGGGTAATTAAGTAGATGGATGGACTCTGCTTGCACCATAATGGGTTTGTGGATTTGTTTTGACTACATGCATATTCCATTCATCTTTACACTGATGCAGATTTGACTCACTTTAATTACATATTGATCTGTTTTTAATTTATGTAATGCGCCCCTTTGTCTTGCTGTTGTTTTGGTGTGTTCAACTGTTCTGATCAATTGGGTGAGTAGTGTTATACACAATAAACAGAAACAGTGTGTTAAGCCAAAGAGTCCCAGAATTGATGTGATGGTTCTCCAAGAAAATGTGTTCCTTTATTCTTTGAAGTGTTTGCAATGAAAATTGTGAATTGGACGACTCTGAAGCGCTGCAATCAACTTCTCATCTTGTCATTACGAAGTTTCCATGTTAAAGAGATGTCCAGTAAACAAAATCCCATCTGTAGGTAATCAGACAATTAGGGACATCAAATTGGTGAGGTAGAAAACTTTCTAGATCTCAATTATTGAAGGAACAACTGACTATCAGCTTCAGTATAAACTTGAAGGTGCCAGGTTTACCCCCAATCAGGGGAATACCCAAAATGTCTACCACAAACGGAACAAAATACTGCACAAGTCATGTAAACATGCTACATCAAATGAACAGGGCAACATTTGCTACAAGAACATATAAGTTATTTCTACATGGTCTAAACACAAATCCATCACCAACCAATTATACTTTCTCTTCCTCAAACCAAACTAACTAACAAATCATACTTCAATAACCTTCTGGGGGAAATGCCATTTTCTCCATTTACCCATCAGATTTTCCATTTCTCAC
>OMNM01052487.1:18456-28765 GCA_900302745.1 Parablennius parvicornis | reverse complement strand
GAGAGAGAGAGAGAGAGAGAGAGAGAGAGAGAGAGAGAGAGAGAGAGAGAGAAGAGAAAGCTCTAGTTCAGTGGGATTGCAGCCAGCAGAGCCACACAGAGGAGAGTAAGCTGCTTCCACATGAGTGAAAAGAGTATCTCTCTCTCTCTCTCTCACACACACACACACACACACACACACATACACACACACACACGAGCATGCACTGAAATGAGAGTTGCGGGGTGAAGGAACACACACTTTAATCTCACAGCGAATGGTAGGGCCAGCAGATCAACACAACCTCTAAGCTCTGCAGAAAATGTCTGAGAGAGATAGAAAAAAATATTTAGTGATCGCGTTTTATAGTATACTGTACATTTTGAATATATTTTTTGACTTTTGATTTAGTAAATGATGGGAACCACCCACAATCCAGACACATGCATGTGAGGTTAATTGACAACTCTAAATTGCCACTAGGTGTGAACGTGAGTGTGCGTGTGATTGTCTATCTATGTGTGTTTGACTGGTGCCCTGACCGGGGTGTACCCTGCCCTCGTCCATAGTTAGCTGGGATTGGCTCCAGCGCCTTGCTATCCTGAACAAGATTAAGCAGTATAGAAGATTGATGGAATGTGATGACATTGTATTCACAAAATTAAATTCAATGCAATGAACGCTTTCATTTAGACAGGCTGTGGATCAACTGGTAGAGACAAATCCAAAGTTAAATCCCCACGATGCTCTGTCTCTCGGTGTACTCGCATAAGACACTGAATCCCATGTTTTTTTTCCGAGTGATGTCTGAGTGCATGACTGAATGGGATTGATAATGTAAAGCACATTATGACCACTCAAGTGTTAAAATGTTCTATGTCGAAGAAGAAGTGTTATAATATACTAACTGCTTTGGCTGAGAGCTACATTACACAATGATTCAAAAGAAGATGCCAGTTGCTTTTTACACTGAGATACATTGGAGCTTAACACAGAGTCATTGTCAATCCCAGATAAGCCGCAGCTGTCACAGTGACCAACCCGGTGTTTGCAGTGTTTTTCAGTCTTCAGTCACATGGCCTACACAAACTTTTATAACCAAAGCGTCTCATACAATTGTTAATCTGCGACAGTCCTCACAGGGATACTGTATTTATTCTACATTATACAGAAGAAATTCAAACGACCATATGTAGGTCCTTACCAATTTTTGGGGGGGTTTTTTGCATGTAAAACCCAAGACATTTGCCTCAAAGCAAATATCATGACAGTGACATATTTCTCTGTTTTGATAGATTCAGTTTTTCCGGGACCAGAAGCAGCAAAGCTGCATCAAACACAACAGAACTTTTAACTCATATTATTTGTGAGCTTTGTTTTCTTGACTATTAACAAACCGGGGCACAGCATTCCACAAAGATATCGTATCAAGCTTTCCATAGAGACAATTACCCCAGATGGACCAGGAACACTTAATTGTTTCTTTCCATTTTACACGTCACTCTTGTTTTTTTTTTCCTGTCTTTCTTTTAGTGGTCGGATCCTTCTTGGAACTATTCCATGAAGCCCTATTTGGTTTGGTGTGCAGCATATGGTACAGGCTTGGAGCACCACTCCAGAGCTCTACAGACTTCTCTACAGAAAAAAAAAATATATATATATCCAACGGTCACTAAATGGTTAACTTAGATCATGTAAATGTTTGATTTTAAGCTCTGTTTTTATTGCTTTTGACTTTGTTTGAGGAGCGATTTAAAAAAAAAAAAATAACCAATGTATTTTGTGATGAGCACACTTTTTATTGTGCTTTCACTCATTTATTGAATTATAGGGGAAATATTCATCTGCAGACATTTGTGAATATACTATAATGTTTTTGTTGCTTTAATTGTATTGGTGATAGTGGTTCCAAGAAACACTTGCCACATCTAAGCCAACTCACTGTGCAAAATATCGACTGTATCTGACAGGGACAATCACCAGGAGACAGTGATGATGTAAAATGAAGGAAGCCTCCCAAGGAAATGTCACTGGCATGTTATTAGTGTACATATATGCACACATGGAACAATCTACATCTTCTGCTTTATCTTGTTCAGGGTTGTGAGGCGCTGCAGCAGGACAGGTTACACCCTGGACAGGTCACCAGTGCATAACTGGGTAAACACAATCACACACACACTCACACACACCTACTGATACATTGAGGTCACAGTACTAGGAGAAAACCAACACAGGAAAAACATGCCAACTCCACACAGAAAGGCCCAATCTGGATCTGAGACGAGAGTAACGACCACTTACACCATCGTGCAACCCAGTCAGAAACATGCTTAAATACATTATTGATACTAGTTATGTGTAAACATACAAAGGGCTCATTTTTTTTTTCGCTCTCGAACATGTGTCACATTGCAAAATTCAAAAACCACTTTTGGAATGCATCTTGCCCCAATGCAGGTTTTTTTTTTTTTTTTTTTTTTTTTTTAGAACTGACTTGAACACTTAGAGGCAATTATTTGAATCCCATATTTGATGTGCACTGGGAGCTCAGGTAGCCCATTGACACTGTCATATATTTACTCTTTAATGGCATGTCCATAAAAACACACGCCTGAATTCATTTTTGTAGTCACACATTTCTCTCACTCCCATACTGCCAGACTCCTTTAATCTCACTCATTCCCTCTTCGAACCTGTCTCGCTTCCCCTTTTCTGCCAATCATTTTTTACACCTCTCAATGTGACAGTCCAGTCAAATGTTCCTTCTCTCTTTCCTTGTCTCTCCACATCTTTTTACACTATTTCTTAATTATAGTCCATCTATCTAATATCCAATGAGCATGGATAATCTCATACATATTCAATCACACTTCTGCCCCCTGCTGTGGCTCACTTAGAAGTGACACCCCTCTATTACAGTAGTGACTCGTGTCAAAGTAACTGCGCTGTTGCATATTATATTTTGCAGAAAAACTGCAGGGTTTTTTGGGGTTTCTTGGTAAAATTTCATGATATGAGCAAAGTGATGCGAGGCACGTTTAGCTTCTAGTTACACAGGCACAAAGAAAACGTGTTGGTCAACTGCCACATTTTGTGTTTCTGTAGTGGTCCGTTCAGTGTTGCCTCTACCTCTGCATGCATTAAAATTACATAACAGCACTGCTAATTAATATATTTTTTTTTTCTGTCTCTCTCTTTCATCTTCTCATTTTTAACTTTGTGCCACTTTGCACCACATTGTGCAGAGAGGATTGGTGGGATACGAGTTTGACAACCCAAAAGAACTGTCAACCAGAGACAGCGAGGAAAGTTTCATAGACAGAGTGGATCGAGAGTGATGAGCAGGAAAGACAGAAGTCCTGAACATAAATTCCTAGGGCGAGGAACAAAACACGCGTTGGCATGTGCAATCCATTGCACATGAAGATGGATGGAACACGGTAGGTAGAAAGGTTGAAAGGAAGTAGGATGAATGATGTGTGAGGTCTGGGCCTTCTTGAAGTATTCATGAGAGGTGCAGGGAGCAGAAAGTGCTGGAAACATTGAGGGATTTTTTTTTTATTGTTTACTTTTTTTGATACTACATTAAAAAACAAACAAAAATACTGATTCAACTTAACATTAGAAATTATGATTTAGATGAAAACATCTTCTTAAAAAGACTTAATTCATGTCCAGAAGACTTTATTATTATCTACAAGTTAAATGCATGCCCTGCATGGATGGCAAACAGATGCTGAGGGCTTATTTGTATCACCAGTGAGTTAGAAGACAAAAAAAAAACTTATTCATATTCTGCATTGGCAACACTTGGTGTTTGGGTAGCAAAGTGTTGTAATCAATTTTCATCTTGGAGCATTCTCACGAGAAAAGACCATCTTTTGACCATTTTTGACCATCTCCACTGTTTGTGTTTGAGTTGCTGTTGAATCAAACATGTGCAATGCCTGTTGGTGGTTGTTTGACCTTCACAATTTGAGCAGATAAATATTGGTTGGCTCTATGCAGAAGAATCTGCAGAAGACATTAAGTTTGTTTGTAGTCACCTTACAACGGAGTTGTGTTATAATCCGAGTTGTGCAGGTCCAATCCCCCTTAGTTTGTCCCTGAGTGTGTCCCTGAGCAAGACACTAAACCACAAACTGCTCCTTGCATTTGTGTGTAAATGTATAAGTGAATGTGACTGAATTCACTAGCTGCCGCTGCTTCTCACAACAAGAAGGTTATGGGTGAAGTCTGCATGCCTAAAGGTTAACTAAGGTTGGAGTTTATTGGCGAAAAGAGGGAATCACATCTACCAGAGTCTAGTCATTAACAAATGATTGTGGCTAAAGGTTTGGGATATAGTTGCTCTCCAGCATGTTTACTCTTTTCCTGATCCCTACCATGAAACCTGCAGCAAAGATTGCTATAGATGACCTTCAAACTCTTTCCTGAACTACACTTCGTAAGTTTTTTTTTTTTCTTCTCATATCTGACTATGTCTTTCTATTCCTCTGAGGATAGGCGCCAGCTTCTCTAACACTGGGAGCTGTTTGTAAAAGTTGACTGAAAACAGCAACAGTGTGGGAGTGTGTGTGTGTGTGTGTGTGTGTGGATGTGTATCAGGATGGCTTTCTGTATTTCAGTGTTGTAACCTCTTCTTCTTATCCTCTTGTTCTCTTGGCCTTGTTTTATTCATTCGGCCTGGGGTTGGTGATAAGAGCAGCAGCAACAGGAGCAACACATGCATGCAGTGAAGGAGTGAGAGAAAGACAAATGTGGATCCACACGAATGCCAATACGTGTACAACCTCAGTCTAGCAGATACAATCATCCTCATTGAAGGAATTGGGAGAGGCAAATTGTTAAATGAGACCGAGCACAGCAGGGATGGAAGTTTAAGCTCGCAGCCATGACTGACCTTAGAGAAATTGGATATTTGTCACACCAGTGCAGAATAAGAAGCTTGCTTCAGCGTAATCAAACCTAGCCAAGCATCCAGCTGCAGCCCAGGTTGGGAAACTAGTGGCTCTGAACAACATGTACAAAAAACGAGCACTCACTTTATTACCATAACCGACTGACACGCATTTGTGATAATGTATTGGTAGCGAGGGGACAAGAAGTGGTTGTTTGAAATTGATTTCCAGCCGGGAAGTTAAATAACTGAGGATCTGTTAATGTCAAATAATGAGAGCGTTGACAAGCTCATTGTGATAAGATTGTGAGGTTGTCTTTTCCTGCATATTATTTGCCGGTGTGTACGTGTTAATTCACCCACTCTTTGAAAAAAAAGGGAAATAATTATGCTTGGTTAGTCTGCGTGTGTGTGTGCGTGCTTACTTGCTTGCGTGCGTGTGTGTGTGTTTGTGTGTGTTAACACCACATCCACTATCAGCACCATGAAAAGTGCTATGGAGAAAATAATATAGTCCTTTCACTTTCTATAAAATTATTACGACAGGATAATAAACTTTCTCTCCATTACCATACCAAATTGGAATACAAGTTTACCAAATGTATACATTCATTTGAATTGCAATTAAATTACCATTTTGGCAGTGCTCTGTTTGGCCTAAACCTACTCTCAGTTTGGGATTAGAAGGGAAAAGGAGTTGGCTATGACTGCGATAAGACCCATGAAGCTATTGGCAAGAGCCAGCACAGATAAGAAACAGTAATATGAGACATGGCCAGTATTCCTTTTTTTTTTTTTCTTTAACTCATTCCTATTTCTTTACAGAAAATCCATGCCAACTGCACTACTATTGCAGATAGAGAAAAACAGTTTTGCCAATCCTGTTACATTTCTAGTTTTCTGTCACTTCACAGTTAACATTCAGCTATATTTTGAGAAAAAAAAAAAAACTAGAGGAAATATGAAGGCGGTGAATAGGTTTTCTAGTTAATGTTTGACTTGCCATTTTAACTGTAATTTCAGGGAGGAAGGGCAACATTTTCATGATTATTAGATACGTATCACCCCTTGTGCCCTTCGATTAATCATTAATCATTAATCATTAGTCCAGTATTGCATATTGCAAAAAAGTGATGTGCTGAAGTCTTAAAATAATTTAAACAAGAGGTGGAGAACTCATGCCCTTGATTTTACTTTGAGGCTATTTCTTTGTTTTTTAAAGAAAGTAATAAAAACTCAAGTAAATGCTGACATAAAATATGTCAGATAATTGCTACAAAAAAAAAAGGATTTATTTAGAGTCAGTGAAGCTGCAGGATTCTGTTAAAAAGTTAAAAAGTTTGACAGAAGAACCAGATATTGAGGAGAGCAAAGTAATAAGGGACTATGTCCACTACATTAATGTTGTAACAAGAAGTGTCATGAGCACGTCTTTACAAAGAAGAATCTTTTTTTTTTTTTCTGTTGGAAGTCCTTGAGATGACTGTGTTGTCTTGGCACGATATAAATACGATATATTTGAACTGCATTGAACTTTCCCAACAAAAGTAATATGAAAATGAATAGACGATTAAAAGTTTATTTCCACTCAGTAGGATAATAATTAAAGAGAGATGTCAATGACAAGAACTCTTGTTCATCTAGAGTTCTGGTTTTGAAGAACTTCTACTTGCAGTTAGTTTTTCTGTCACATGCAAGACCGACATTGATTTGATAATTTACATGTTGTAAAGTGATGACTTTTCTCATGATAAGCCAAAGTCATTGAATAGCCATACAAAGATTTTCCCTGCCTTGAGCTAATAACACTCAAGAGCATATTCTAGCACACCTCCTAGTATTATGACTTTATCCGCACTCCTCCTCCTCTTTTTTCCTCTTACTCTGGCACAAGGGTCGTAATCACCGTAATGTGTTGTAATCACGTTTTGATAATTGGGAAGTCAAGGGGGTAGTTACGAAACAATATAAGGTAGTGGGGGGTATCTGGGTCTGTCAATGACTGAGATAAATTCAAGTTCTCAAAGTCCTCCTGCACGCGTCTCGCTATTCATCTTTTTATTTCCCCTACTTTCCTTTCTTTTCTTTTTTTTTCCCTCTCTCCCTCTCGTTTGCGCCCCGTTCCCTCTGACTCCATCACAGCCTAGCCTCCATTGTGCTGATAGATTATAATGATCTTTAATTAGATCTAAATATAACGATAGGCGCCCACTGCCATCAGTGCCTCTCTCTGTGAAGTCTGGCTATCATTAGGTCGGGTAATAAGGAGTGAAGAAAAGAGGTTAAAAAAAAAAAAATGAAGAAGAAGAAGAAGCGGGGGAGGATGGGAACCGTACAGGGGAAAAAAGACACAAAGAAAGTAGTTTTTTTAAAAACGTGGACAGGCAGAAATGAAATTCGGACTCGGAAAAAAAAAAAAAAAAAAAAGGTGATTGGAGAAGATTCAAGCAGTTTACAGCATTTACAGTGAAAAGGTTTTTAGAGATCTGTCATTCAGCACATCAGGCGGCCATTAGGCTTTTGTTCCTGTTCTCTCATCCAAACGCTGCAGCCCAACGCATTAAAACGTGAAACTTACTTTAAACAGCATAATGCAGTTTTCTCAAGTCTTCAATGTTTAAGTGATCACAGACAAGAATTGGCTCGTCGATTTCTCATCGCCATATGTTTTGCATTCAGGCACGCACTGGTAAATGGCGTCCGCGTTATGATCACTGACAGTATACACTTTCCACAAATAATAACACTCACAGTAATAACTGCGATTGATATCTTTAAAAACAGTGTACATGCTCTCCTCCTTGCACAATTTTCGACAATTGCTCATAAATTCTCAAAGAAATCACGCACATGGACCATAATTATAGTAATTATAGTTATAAGAGTGCTGAGGCATAAGAGATGATACATGATGTTCACTTTAAGATATTAGATAATTGTTGCAGTCCTTTATCTGCATCAAAAAAGTCGAAAAGACTGTCTTCATTAATCCACACGCACTTGATTTTTCATTCCATTACCCTATGCTACTTATTCCCACCTGCTGTGAGCTGTAACTTTTTATAATATCCACCTCTCACTCATGATATTCGTTTTTCTCCATGTATTGGATCTGCAGCATCATGCTCCATTAGACAAAGTGGCTTTTTCATCATGCTGTGCTTACAGCCCGAGTCTACATCTCAACTTTAAAGGAATTCATAAGCAACTAAGGGGAATTCAGTGTCTCATCAGGGTACCAAGAGAGCGACTTAGTATTTCTTGGACCCGTAGGACTTGAGGAGCATACCAAAGAAAACTAGACTCTGCTCAAATATGTTGCTGTGAATGATTCAAAAGGACGAGACGCTAGATATGTTCATCATTTAAACATAAACGTCGATTTGGAGAATTTCTGTAAAGAACTGAAGCTGTGCTTAGATTAGAGTAATATTTCGCAGGACATAATGTAAAGTATACTAAAGCACAGTGATACTGAAGTGTCCGACAATCAAGTGATAAGATTATAAAGTCATAGATCTTCAACAAGCTATATAATAGATGTCCACATGCGGCAATAACTTTTGTGAATCTACACATTGATTGCAACCACTGAACCAGTAAACTTTTCCTTAAATGTGATGTGTTTTATCGTCTGAAAAATGTTTTCCTGTTCTGCAGTGTATCGGGTAAAAGTGGTCCAAGGGAAAAGAAAAAAAAAAAAAATGTATTGCCAAAAAGGGACTAAGTCTTGTTGACCCACATAGGAAGTGATGTTTGGGTTGATTGTGTTAGAAATAATATAAAAATATATAACTGTTGCACACAACTTTATTACACATAGTGATAACAAAAGGACAAATCCAAGCGACGGTTCAGCCGTCCAGATTGAGGATTTCTTCTTATTTTTTGTTTGATAAGCCATGTAGTGCAAGAGGACAGATGCACAAAAACAGCCAGCAATAACTTATTGGATTTCTCCCCAATGTTGGCGATTGAAACAACCAAGGCTACTTAATACATATATTTTTTTTTTATGATACATAAAAATTATGCATGTATTTTCAGCCTAAACTTTATGTGAATGAGTCTCCTTAAATCAATGTGCCTGCACATGATGTACGAGCACTCTTGATTGATTGCTTGAGTGGTTGCAAAACTTTAAACACTCTAATCTAATTCAGTTCTAATTTGATCGCAGGAATATCCCACACTATAACCTCCATTAGGAGGAATAGAAATGACATCATAATA
The DNA here is from genome assembly GCA_900302745.1 of Parablennius parvicornis. Taxonomy (NCBI): domain Eukaryota; kingdom Metazoa; phylum Chordata; class Actinopteri; order Blenniiformes; family Blenniidae; genus Parablennius; species Parablennius parvicornis. The sequence continues at coordinate 19,650 of OMNM01052487.1, read as the reverse complement.
TCAAAAAGTATTCTTTAAACTGAAACAAAACAATGTTCACACACTTTGAAAAGAAACCTGCTCCATATAATCATTTAGCAGTTTCAGTACTTAATGCTTTTTGTTGTATTATTACTTTTGTGATTCTGTTTGGTGGAAGTTAGCAGGGTTCGGCGTTATGTGTTTACCAGTAAATGCACATTTTTACATCTACGAAACCAACTTTAAATTTTGCATTTTGTTTTATAGCTTGTGAAACGGTAAATGTTTTGTTTATTTTTCAAATAACCTAATGAAGAAGCTTGACTTTGTAAAGAGCCACATTCACATTGAAATTTGAAGGAACATTTACTTATATGTTGTTGCATAAGTGGCCACAGCATTAGCATGTCGAAAAAGGAAAAAAAAAAAAGCCACAATTGACAGTTTGCATATATTTCACTGCAAAGTCCTTTCTCTTCTGTTTAATGTTGACAGCATACGGAATACAGACGGACATTTGACTGTCCTCTTTTGAAAACATTGCAGGTGGTCTCTTCACAACAGTTGTTTTTGAGTATTAGACAATGAAAGAATACACGTCAAAGTGATTTCAACTTTCTTTCTCTATTTCTCGTTGTCTTCGCTCATCAAGTTTGGACTTTTTTTTTTTTCTCTCCCGCTCATCTACTGATCAATACGTCTGCGTCTCCCAGTCTGTGGTCTGTTTGTGATGCGCATTTTCTATTTTCTCCAGGTTTTTTTTTTTGTTTTTTACTTTTCTTACCCATCAGTCAAATACTATGTTTCTTTTCTGTCAGTATCACAGTTAAAAAAAAAAATCAGAATTGTCTTCAGATATTAATTGCCACATAATTTTTTTTTTGACTCTGACGTCATCTCCTCAGCTACTTTTTCTCATCTTTTGCCACTTTAGGTGTTAGACTGTCTATGTTGTCTAATTTCTTCTATGTATCCCCAAACTCCTTTATTTTTCATGAATCATTTCTTGAACAGATTCTGATCCACACAGGTAAAAAAAAAAAAAAAAAAAAAAAAAAAAAAAAAAAAAACAAAAAAAAAAAAAAAAAAAAAAAAGGACAATAGAGTGTGATAATATTTACAGGGGGACTTGAGTGTGGCGTACGTCTCTTTCCTTCATCATATGTTCTGTCTTCATGGCAGTGATCTGTTACAGAGTGTACTGTATTATTTAGAATTTTAAATTCATTATTT
>OMNM01052484.1:16434-29000 GCA_900302745.1 Parablennius parvicornis | reverse complement strand
GCTTCAGGTAGGGTCATCTAGAACACCATGTGATGTTACATAAACAAAGAGGATCTTGGCCTCGGGCTAGATGTCGATTGTTATGCCGATGAGACAGAAAAAGGGGCTCGCTTGGCAAAGTTGTTTGTGTTCATCTTCTCCAAACTGCAGCCACAGGCCTTTGTGAGAGTCTCCTGTGTGGTCTAGACCACACTAGGATTTGTGGTTTAAGTGAGATTAGGACGCAAACAGGGGAATATCATAAGGTTTTTGTTTTTTTTTTTTCTTCTTCATTTATCAGATGTTTTTCTCAAGAGAAAAACTTCACGTTTCCAAGTATCCTTTATTGTCATTAAATGTTACACACAAAACACAAAACGGTCCATTCTTACCATCTGTAATACCAGATAAAATTTTCATTACTTCTTAGTGTAAGTCATCTACAAACACTTTCTGAGTAATGGCTTCATAATTATCCCACTCAAAAAAGCAATGACGAAACTAAGATTAACAAGCTTTCACAAGCTATTCAGTTGATCTTTTTGGAGGTTTATCTGATATACTGATGCATTAAAGTAATAATTACAACTTCTTTTTCCTTTAGCCATTCCCTAGATTGCCTTTAGAGAAAATTGATGATTTTTTTCATTACTATTATTTTTTTTTTTCTTTCTTTTTTGACATGTTGCGAACCTAATTTTGGCAACGTCAGAGCAGGCAGACTTGTATCACCCCCGTGGTCTCTTGGCCCCCTCCACCAAACGCTCCCTGGATCACCATGTTGGCTATGACTGCTGCTGGACATTACTACTCCATGCCAACAACAGTTGGGTTTTTGACCTCAACCTCTTTGAAACCACAAAATCTTTATACTTTGGCCATAATACATGATGTTGAATCGGTAAGACACAGAGTGTTCCTTAGTTTGCCTCAATAAGAGGTGGTAGTAGGAAGCCACTTTTTCCAGTTTTTAATATTAATGCTGCTTTTATGGGCTTATTAATCACACAGTTATAGAATAGAATGACAAGTTTTTTTGCCATTGTTTCAGAAATAAGTGTGATAACCTGTAATTATGCGTCAAACGTTAAAGTTATATCTTATCATCGAGTGTGTATGAGGACAAATCTCCACCAATCCTACCTGAAAATTCCAAAATTGAGTCGTTAGTAGGTAATAGCAGCTTCTTGCTTCAGCTTTTAATCTCCTAAACAAAGGGTGACTGACTGAAAGAACTAACAGCTGGTTTCATGCACAGCAGCAGGGATAAAACACCCTCTCATTTTTTTTTTTTTTTTTTTTTTTTTATATTCTCCATGTACTGCTCCTCCTTGTAAATAAATGTAATTTACTGCCACTGAGAAGAACAGTGCCTCAGAGTTCAGGCACGGTGAACTCAACTAAATCAACTTTGACCACAACAATTCTCACTGCGGGTCGGTCATCGAGGAACTGAGGAAAACACGATCAATGAGCAGCAGAGAGGGAGACGGGGGAGATGGCTTAACAAGTCGAGGAGGGATGGACTTCCCTTCACTACACACACACACACACACACACACACACACATACTCTGGACTCTTATCTGCAGCCTGGAGGGAGTCAGTCAGAGTCTGAGAGGTACCCTGCACAGAAATAGTCACCATGGCTCTCCGCGCCTCTTGATTACCGCTTCAGATCTCAGCAGGTGAAGGACAACATTGTCCAGGCATTGTACGAGAAGCCTGGCTTTGACCCCACAGCTGTACCCCTTCATTTGCATTTGTTTTTTTTTTTCCTCCTGTGTTCATGCCCCTCTATCTCTCCTGCACAAAAATCCCCTCTGAGGATATACGTGGCTTCATTATTCAGATTTTGGTAGGGGAAAGTTTTCCTGTGGGATTCATATACCTTGATCAGCTTTAATTAGGTGTGTCTATCTTCGTTTGAGTTTGTGTGTGTGTGTGTGTGTGTGTGTGTGTGTGCCTGAGCATGTGTGCGTGTGTGTGCGCACCTTGCATTAAATGAACCCGTGTTTGTGCCAGCCCATGTGAAGTGATGTGTGACACTGGTAACTGCAGGCCATGATGGGTAATTTTCCTTGTGAGTGACTGAGCCAACACATCATCCTCTTAGGCTTTCCTGTCCTTCTAGTCATATTGTCCATGTGTGTAAGATCTATCGCGTGTTTGTATGGCTTCCTTTGTGGGTGTGCCTATTTGTGTGTGTGTTTGGGGAGAGTTAAGAAATGGGCCTGTCAGAAATGAATGATCAAACTAATCAGGTGGAACACGGAGGACGGCAGGATTAAGACACACTGGAGAGAGAAAGACCAAATATAGCCAGGATCAGGATACACCTCATGCTATGAGTGTGTGCAGGAGTGAACTGTAGACCCAGCAGTCTTTTGATGTCTCATGACAGTTGTTTTTTAGCTATCTAATTGCTTTACAATGTGTGTTATGACACAAGTCTCCAAAAAATCCATCATCAGCAGAGTTAAACATGTTTATATTGTGCAGACTTGTCATGGGAAGTTTTAAATTGTTCGTTCTTAAAATATTAAAATATTTTTGTTATTGTGAGGTTTTTCCTCATGGAAACACGTCGTTTGTTTCTACAATCAGGACAAGTCCTTGTAATGGGAGTGTGTGAAGTTATTTAGGTTCCCTCAACAGTAATAGCTGCATGTTCACACACACACACAAACAATTAGATGTTGCAAACCATTTCACTGGATGGTGGCACTGGAATTAGCTGTTGAGGGGAAAGAGATGTGTTGGAATAAACCTTGACAATCTGTTTACCTCTCTCAGCAATCAAGCCATTGAACATAAATGAATCTTACAGGCGTAAACGGATAGATTATAAGCAGAGGAGATAACAGCCTGTGTTTATCTGCCTCATCCATCCACTTAGTTATCCAATCTCTGATAAATGTTCATTCTCACACTCATTGGCTTTGACAAATATTGATGTTGCTTTGGTTTGTGATGCGTTGGGATAAAAACAATCATCAATATTAATAGCCTTTCTATTTGGAGATAATGCTCACAGTCATTATCATCCATTAATGTTTGTTTTCCTAATTTGATTGGACTCTAACCTCCTCAAAGACATTTTTCAACATTGTTTCAGAGAGGGATCCTAAAAAAAAAAAGTGGAAGCTAATTAAATACAAAGTCGAATGTGTGCTGTGAAAGTTAGCCATATTAGCTGTTATCTCCAATCAGTGGCATGCTGTCTAGATTCTCCTGATGCCAACGGGGCTAACCTTAATCATATTTCACATCATGTTGTTATCATCTACCTCATTATACTTCCAATCAGACCTGCACAGCATCGTCAAACGGTGTGAATCCAATCTTCCCTCTCGTGGTTGTGGCCTTCTTTCTGAGAAATTTGACTCTTACATACACCTGATGCTCGTGTCCCTCTCTCTGCTTCCTTCAAGCCTGTCTCTTTAGAGCTGTTCTAATTAAACACGGGGTCTGTGGTGGTACAGAGTCTTCCAGCCGAGCAGAGGAGAAAGACTCTAATTCCAGCTCTCAGGATGGAACTATGACACACAATGGCCCTGCCATCCTCTCTGCCCCCCCGTAGATTCTAAACTGAAAGCCCTCTCCTCAGGCAGCTTTTTAATAGGCCTCCCCCTTTAGCACATACGCCCACATACACATGTAACACGCATGCACAGCTGCATGCATACACACATGCACCACTGTGGCTACACACATGTACTCAGCCGGCGCGTCCACGCGCTCGTGCACGGGCCATTGACCCCCTGAGTGTGTCTGTCACTTGTGCTGCAGCTCACACTGCTTTAGGCCTTTTGAAGTGCTCCTGAGGCCAGGCGACAGCCTTTTTACTTTCCACATCATGCAGAGGCGCAGCTAAAGCTACCACTCTGACAAGCCGGTATTGCAAGAGGAACTCTCAAGGGCAGACTGATGGGGACTAAAGGTTTTTTTGGCCATTTTCCCCGCATGATGTAGATTGTAAAAGCCCTTGAAGCGGAACGATTTAGCATGAAAAAGTATTGTGAAAGCAGGTATTTCCAACTGGATGCAATTTCCCTCTGCTGAAAGTGGGTCAAAATATATAATTTTTGTGGATAGGTGGGGGGATTTGATGATGGATTTAACGTTACCGAACAACTGCCCCTCATTTGATTGCGCTCTCTCCAGTTTGGCAGGTCTTTATTGTGCAGTTAGGGCACATAAGTGTGCCATTTCATAAGCTGTGCTTCTACTTTCAGAAATACTTTTTATAAAAACTCTGATTTTGTAAATCAAATTCAGACAATTGCTTGTGTACCTCCATGGTTATTGTTGGGGATACTCTGGAGAATAGTTTTGAATTTGTTATTTGGAAAAAAAAAATGTTGATGCTCTTCATTTTTCTTTAAATAAATTCCATGAAAATAGCTGAATCAACTGAGTTTGTCTTCTACAGCGAAAGTTTGGATCGTCTTCATTCTTTATAGCAGGGACCTTTAATGTTTTCCAAATGCACACAGTTCGTGTAACAGTCTCACTGGATAACATGTTGTTTTCATTACAATTTGCATTTGCAGTCTGATTCATTGAAGTCCATCATTATGTAAATACTGCGTTCTCTATCTGAACAAATATAATTAGTTTATATAGTGATCTGTGTGCTGGATAATATTTTCCTCTTGTTTTTTGTTTTTTTTTGTTTTCAGTTATCTGTGATTGTTTTGTCTCATCCTAATGTGTTTTACCTGTGTTTTGTTATCTTCATTATCTATCTATTTATTCTACTTTCCTTTGTGTTGGTGTTAGTTCATCTGTTTCGTTCCCCAGGGTTTTCGTGTCCAAAAAAAAAAATCTTTGATCCACTTAACATTTCATCTCAGCTCACCTGCTTGTTATCCCCATTTAATTAAAAAAAAAGTAAAGAAACCATTTTCCCAGCTTTAAGATGTCTTTTGATCGTTCACCTTTTCATTTGTGCCAAATAAATGTCTGAAATGTTTTGAGGGTATTTTCACATCAAACCTGTCAAATGATGATTCATCCAGGATTTGAATTAATGCGTTCCCTGTGCAATAACAGCAGCATCATATTTAAATACGAGCTCCAGTGGCATGAATTGAAAAATACAAGCTATTTGACACTGAGGATGTCAGAAACCCATAAATTTAAATATATACTACTCAGACATTTTTTCAGGATGTTTGAACTATTTAGTTACACAATTAGTCCCCCTTGCTTTGAACCTGTTTAGACTTCTTCTTACTCTTTTGGAATTTTTCTTCTATTTAGAAAGGATGGTTAGTGGTTGGCACTGTCAAGTCACTGCAAGAATATTGCTGGTGTGATTCCGAGATTAAGGACCTGTGTTTGAATGGTGTTCCATAAATACATTTGCCTGACCTTGAGGCGCCTTCCTGTATGTAGTATGTGTTTGGGTTTTCACGATTTTCTCCATCCCATCTTTTTTCTCCTCATGGTTCTTTAGAAAATTCTGTCCACACGTCACAATGAACAAGGCTCAAAATGATGTAGTACATATGCCAGCTCTTTAGGTAACGTTGTAACACTCCCACAGAAATATACTAAAAACAGAGAAGAAGGCACAGAATACCCAAAAATATGAAGAAGACACAGAAATCCCACAAATTACCTTATTAAACCATGTAGCATGAGTAGCTTCTGCAGCACGACCTGGAGAATGTAGTCCGCCATTGTTGTTGTTGTCAAGTGACAACGCTGAAATGGTCGCGGGGTTATCGGGTTGAGAGTTGGGGTGATGACATCATCGATTTCCACAAATGTGCGTCTTGCCCATCCACACCTCAAAGCTGAGGTGGCGTTTTGAAATGTCTTAGCTGAAAACCATTCCAAAAAAGAAAAAAAAAAAGTTTTTGGGCTCCTAAAATGCTGAACCGAGTGGATGACCGGCCAAAAACGATATGAAACAGTGTTCTGGTGTGGGCAGGCCCTCATATCCGCTCAAAATATTTAAGGATATAATCTACCATTTTTGCTTTCATGAATAAAAATATGATTGAACTTTGTTTTTTACAGTTTACAGTAGATTGAAACGGTGTCATGGATTATTGGCACTGAAAGAAAGCCAATAAGTCAAAAGACTGACCTCTCATCCGGTAAGGATTACTATAACCTCAGTAGTGTGAAATATAACGTTCCTCTCTATATTTGGAGACACGGAGACGTCTGAAAGCCTCTCTGAGGTAATGGACTGTTGGAGTTGGGGGAGGTGCTAAGCTGTATCCTTTGCATCGAGGGTATTGGATCATTGCTGATGTGTCTTTGCCCTGAATGGTAATTCTGCCTTTTGGAAAGACTCTGGGTTGTTGTGCAACATCTTGGCGCATAACTCCTTCCCTCATTTTCGTGCCATCTTCTCCCCTCCGTCACTCTCTGTCCTCGCTCCTCTTTTCCTTCCAGCTACCCTCCTTCAGTTCTTTACGCTCACTCAAACTGTAGATGTGCCTTAACAGCACAAAGAGACAGTGTTCAGTCAGAGTGAGAACAGTGAGAAAGAGCTCATCTGCTCAGTGTGATGCCCATTATGTATTGATATGGGATCCGTTTAGAGGAGCAAGGGCACGTTTATGTTTGCGCTGTACAGATAAAGGGGAAGTGAGCAACAGCTTTGTGTTGGCCTTAGTGTGTTGATCTAATTTCTTCTCAGTAATAACCAATGTTGGTTGGGGGATGGCTGTGGAGTAAAGGCAGAAAATTAGGCCGCTGATACATGTTGTGCCTGCTTGTGAAATCTCTCTTTGCTCACGCATGGACTATAAGTTCATTGATCTGTTGGGAGAATTCATTTGGCCTGGCTCTAATGCAGGACTGTGCTAACTTTATGTTGTTAGCCAGCGTCAGATCCGAGCTGTGTTCCATTAATTCCAGTAACAAAGGTAGCGATCCACTCCCAACTGTCCAACATATATTCTGAGCCATGGTTCAGTTATATTTTTTTTATAAGGCCTGTCTTTGTGCCGGTGTCCTCTATTGTAAATCTAATTGTATACTTCTATTTGGAAAAACAATCAGTGTTATGTGAAGAAATATTGCATTCATATGGTGTGGGCTATTAATCATTATAATGGCATTCTGCTCATTCTGCCACAGTATTTGCCTGAGGGCAGTTTTACATTCAGGCTCGGTATGTTTATGTATTTGTGCATCGGGGGCTTTCCCGGGCTCAGGATATTACAGGTGATGAGGGTCCCGTTAGCCGCCATGTGTACGTTCCCGTCACCCCTCAGGGGCAGGGCGTGCATCAGGGTGTGTTTGAGGCTGCGTGTCTGGGAAGATATGATTCTTCAATGACAAAGCACCATAATAGTAGGTTAGGCTTTAGTCATAAAGCAATTTGGATAATCCACCGGTTTACCAGCAAAGCTCCCAGAACACCCACACAGTAAAGGGCCTGAGTCATTCTTCAAAGCAGGCTGATAAAGACAGTGTGCAATGAAACAAAAAAAGTAGAAAGAGGAGAAGTGAAGAAATAAAGTCGCTTATTTCCACCTGAACAAAGCGAGTGAGAGCCTGTGTAGCAATCAGATAGATACTTTGTAGTGATAATTCTTCAACCCAGGCAGATTACAATGAGAGCTAGGTTGTGTTCGTACTTGTGGTGCAGTATCCCGGCCTGGCTCAGAGTCAAAGGAAAGGGGCACTTTTTTAAGCTGGAAAAGAATGCAAATAAAACACGTGTTGTCATGTATATTGTTCCAGTGTCAATTCGTTTTCTAAACCGGGGTGATGGAGTTGGTCCCTGCCATAGCTGTGGTGAACCCCGGACACGTCGCCAGTCAGTCCGACAGTGAGAAAAACAACCACACACACTCACAGGTAATTTAGGGTAAACGAAATTAACCTGACATGCATGTTTTTTTTGCACTGTCGATGGAATTCATGAGGCAACAGTGCTTGCTAACAACTGTCCCACCATCTTCAATATAACTACCTCAAAACTGTGGGGGATTTTTTATTTTTTTTTTTACTCGATAAGAATACTCCAGCTCTAAAAAAGTACAATTTATGCATATGTAAATTTATAAGGTTTTGGGATACTGCACCTCGGAAATGGATTTTAATGGTCTTTTAATCTTTTAATCTGTTTAAGACTCTTTAGCCAGCGCTGTGTTAAGACTTCCAATAAACCACAGCGCAGTTTATCTGACCAAGACTTCCATATACACCAGACTCTGTTCGTCTGTTTGGTGCAAAGTGTTAACACTCCCAGAAATAGACTACTCCAAAGCAGCGATTGCACCAGTTTGTCTTAAGCGGACCAAACGTGACAAGGGTGAACATGCTGCCTCAGTCTGTGTCAGATGTTGAGTCTCTTTAATGTGCGTGTGGGACTGATAGACTTACTACAACTTGCTTTGCCCAACTCTTCTCCAAAACACACTCTTTACTCTCACACAACACACACACTCACAAACACACAGCCTGGTGAGGAGATTAAATCTGACAGATAAGCACCTTTACTCGCAGGTGCTGGAGTTGGGTCTGTGCATCTTAAAGAGCCACATTGGGCCGATATTCATCTCACTCTCTCCTCATGCTCTTAGCAGTGCTCGCTATCTGCGTCTCTCGACTCGTTTCTCTCAGTCTGGCCGGCCTCATCGGGTTGATGCTTTGCATGGTAATACCAAAGGATTTAAATCTGGATTCAATACGCCGTCACTCTGATTGCCAAACTTATTAACAAGAGAAGGCAGTAACACCTCTGAGATCACATATAGAGTTTTCGTGCCAACTTCAAGCAATGAGCTCTCGTGTTCGTTTTCTATTCTTTTATGATAGCAGGTGGCATATTTGAAAGAGATTTTACAGATTTGTTGTCACTGCCAACACTGATAAAGTGTTTACTTCAGCAGAATTTAAGTTAGAAATCTTTAAGAATATTTAAAAAACAAAAAAAAAAAACACTCGTTACTTTTGACTGTGTTTCCATCAATTGTTCATCTTTACCTTTTTTTATGAATGGGATCACCAGTCATCACAAGGGCAACACACTGAGACAGACTGAAACACACACATTTTGGATCAACAGTTATCTTTTGATGGGAGTTTTATGAAAGGCAGAATGGGCAAATTTAAGCCAGGGTCAAACTGCTGTGTGACGAGACTCTTCACACCTGCTTAGTGATTGTGATCGTCTATTCTTCCTTTCACCTTTAAAGGGATGCCAAACAGCAAATCAGACTTCTCAGACTTTTTATCCTGGATACTCTTCCCGGATCCCAGACACTCACTTTGAGTTGAGTAAAAGTTTACATTGACGGCAGTCCTTTTAAGTGTTTGTTTTGGTGGATAATATTGGTATTGTTTAAAAAAAGAAAATGACTGAGCTCACAGAAGAGCACAGACGATCTTCTCACAGTACTGCAGTGATCCAACTTTCCTACTTTGCTGAGCAGCATATATGTTGACATTCACCGCTCATTTTGTAACCTGTGAAATGACAGCGTTGCTCTGTAAGATTGCTGTATTAATTTTTTAGTGAAAGGTTTTTCTCCTTCAACAGATTGAGCTGGGAGGGAAAAAAACAAAACAAAACCCCAAAACATAATTCCCGAAAAGGCAGAAATCGCTAAATGGAAGGCAGTTTATTAAAGCGAATACACGTTCCTCCTTCGAGGAGACAAAAATGTCATGTCTGTTGTGTTATAAAATAATTTCAGGAATGAAGATATACAATTTACATATAACATGTGACAATGTATGTAAGGATTTGTCTCCCAAGAAAAACATTAAATCATCCGATGATTAAAAGGCAGAATGCCTACATCTACACAATCTTCATCTTTGTTAGCCAAATTAAAACTTTCATCCAGTTAGTGCAGAGACTTTTAACTCTATGTCATTATATTTATACACTTATAACAGTTTCTTTTGAGAGCAACCATAATGAAGATGTTGTTAGAGGATTCGTCACGAGGATAAACCTGCCGAGATGTATCCTGTCATTTTCAACTGGTCCAAACATAATGCAATCCAGGAAGTAACAGAGGATAAAGTGACAGTTATCAATATGGTGACAGATATTGACCAATAGCAATGCTAACCACACTGAAGACTAAAATTAAATTAAGAATATTGAGTGGCAGTCTGGAGAGAGTCCATCACAAGGTAAGTATATTGAGTCTGCTGTTTGGCTCCCCTGCATGACAGTATTATGTCATAGATTATTTTAACAAGAGTGAAGCCATTTGCTTTCATATATATCATGTTACATCTCTTTGAGAAGTCCTTTGCAGGAAGATAACACTGATAAGACAGCCCAGTTTCATCTTGAGTGGACCAGACCGGTAAAATAGTGCCATAATAACCCAACCAACCAACCAATCAATCCACTCCAGTAACGGTTAATTCCATTTTTGATACTGGTGGGCCTCCTTGTGAGGCAGAATTTTGGATACTTCATGTCACAAACATCACAGTTCAAAGCATTCTGGGATTGATCCACTGACATGAATCCGGTCACATCTTGAAGCAAATTAACCAGCACTGATTACTTTATTCAGTGTTCATTTAAATGGGACAATCTGATTGGAGAAACCGAAAGATTTTATTTCTGACAGCATGGCATTGTGGCTAGTTTGATAAAAGTGAGGTATCTACCTTTCATGGCAGCATCACCAGTATCTCAGCTTTGGTATAAGTGTTGTGTTGTGTCAGTTACTCTTAAGAAATCTCTTTTTTTTTTTAATCAATGCTTTTGTTGTGTTGTTTTTTTTTTTATTTTGACAACTTCTTTGAGGATTATCGGGCCATTTTGAAACCTCTTGCGGACCAGTTTTGTCCCACGGGCCTTTTGTGTGACACCCCTGATGTAAAGCATAGCAGTTTACCCTCACAGCAACTGATACTGTAATAAAACAGTAAAACATTTTTTAGAACCATAATTGAGACGGATTGGTGTAAGGGATACATCCTCATGACGAACATTCCATTTAGGGTACTCAGTCAAATAGATCAATAGCGTGACAAGGAATAAACGCAGCAGTGTCATCAAATTATTCTCTGTCATCATATTATATATTTTAAAATGTAATAACCTGCATTAACGTAAAAAGATCTATTGGCAAGTTCTTACAGTATTGTCTTTACTACATTTATCATGATCAGAATTATCAATGTATCACATTAATCGATGTTCCATCACTCTCCTTATATGATCGTGTTTTGAACAGTGGGCATGCAATCATGAAAGCTGCGAGACCATTTGAATAAAGAGATATGTAAGCTACTAACAAATGAAAGCATTGATATGTTAGGCTCTCCATGTTTAAGTCATTATTCTCATGATGCACAATTTGTGGGAACTGCTTTGCTTAGAAGACAGGAGACAAAAACAATACAGTTGATGTTCTGTTTCTTGTTTTCTGGATTTTGTTACATGGGATTCTGCATTCTCTCTGCAAACCTAACTCAATTATTTCCATATGTTCCCCATTCAAATACCCCTCCTAATAATCAAGCCTCACAATGAAACACAGGTGGGAGCACAGCTACAGTGGGCAGCATTAATGTTGTCATATCATATGAGAGGTTATCAGTGAACAGTTCAATGAAACATGGCAAACATTATGTAATATAACAATGAGTCACAATCTTGTGGCCGAGTTTCTTCGCTCCTCTCACTGTCTTTTTCTGCGGTGTCAGTTCAGTAGATTGTAGAGGTTGGCTGAAACTCCGTAGGGGATGACTGGGAATAAAGTCTCTGTATGAATCACCCCCTTTTTTTTCTTTCATTAAGTGAAATTGTTTGTAGTTTATCCAGGACCCGAATGACTGTATTTTCTCATAAAGGTGTGAGAAATACTAGTCTTTTCCTATCTGCACTTCCACTCCTCGTATTTCAACAATCCCCCTCTCATGCTTTTTGCCTGCCTGCCTTCCTTTTAAGTCACTTTTCAAAGCGATGTGTGCCATTAACCAACTGTCAATGTAAGGGCGCTTGGCACATGGATTAGATTTTGATGGATTTTCCCTGAATGTAGAGGCTGTGCTGTAAAAGTGTCAAAAGTTTTTCTTTTTTTCATTTTTTTTTTTTTTTCAGTCCAACCCAGAAACACTTTCTGCTTTTTCCCCCGTCATTTAGTTTTCATTTTCAAATGAAACATTTCCTGGACACTCTGTCAGATTTAATGCATCAGAGCAAGCACATGTACCCGCTAAATCCCACAAAGAAGCCCTCCAACTACCTTTCCATAACCGAGGCTTGTAAATGTAATTGCTGGTTTCACCCCTGGGTTTTTTTTTCTAAGAAAAGAAGACAGGAAGGAGTACAGATGAATGATTTTCAGTCTCATCACCAACCTCAAATTTCTGAAGAGATGCTCCAGAGCAAGGCAAAAGACAGAGACTTGTACTGGATTACTTACTGTGTTAGGATGTGCTGCGTGAGTGCCTCTGTCTTCACTGGCTGCTGTTTTAAAATCAATTTTAATCTGTAATTTTAGCTTAAGCAATGCATTTTCATCCTGCTGCATATAGATGGGTGACCTTGCTTTGCTCCATTTACACATAACTGAAAGATGTGTGTTTCTTTTCCTTTCATCTTTTTTTTTTTTTTTAGCATTTGTTTTC
>OMNM01052483.1:2985-15724 GCA_900302745.1 Parablennius parvicornis | reverse complement strand
AAAAAAAAAAAAAAAAAAAAAAAAAATCAAATAATTGTCAGAATCAGCATTAACATTATACAATGTCAAATATTGCCCAGGTGAAAATCACCCAACATTAAGTGTCTCGTTGGATTTTTTGTAATGTGTCTGCAAACTGAATGACATCCACCTTGGATGGTTCATTATGGTCAAGATTAAATGTTCTGATGTTCCGATACAGTTTTATGTGTCCTGATGTGTCACATAACTTTATATTTCATAGCAAACTATCAGATAATCTTTGGAGCGCCATGGCTACACCCTTTGAATTTATACTTACATTTTGATACTTTTCATCAGGGAGGCTTGTTGTAAATACTGGTTAGATTTCAGGCCTCTAAGATTTACCCCCGAGGAGGACTGTGTTTCACACTTAATGCATAATGTCATTGTCAATGACATTTTTGTGCTGCTCGGTGCGCTGCATAAATCAACCAAGTTTCTATGACATGGACACGTGAAACGTGTTAAATATGTTCCTCGTTTTAGACAATACGAATGTGGAAACAATGTAGGAGACGATATGGAGCCATTTTGCCAGACATGAGCAGCAACCATTAAATTTAAAAAAATGTAAAATTATGTGTGAACTTTCACTAAGATTTGGGCACTTTTAGATGCAGTAGTTCACTCAGTAACAGAAGAAAGTGTAATGATAAATAAATAATAGATATAGATAAGAGATACTGATAATCCTACTACTACTAATAGTAATAATAGCTGGGACCATAAAAAATAAGGGTAAAAAATAAAGACATTCTGAACTATGATGGCTTATGATTCACATTCAATTAGAGGTTGTTGAGGGAGAAACTGCAACGTCATATCAGACTGAATAATGAATGGGTTAAAGAAAAAATGGCAGTTCAGTCTGATTATTGGGGTGCAACAGAAAGTATTGATTTTTAAAGGGCAGCTTGCCAGCAGCTGAAAGCCTTTTCTTCACTGACCTCTAGTGGTTCTTGTCCTCAGCTCCCTGCAGTGGTGCAGAAATGTTCCCAACATGTTGTTATTGCCCACTGACATCACTTCTGGGCGTGCATACATATCCGGCCTTCTTAAATCTTTAAAACCCAGGAGGACCTTAAAATAATGCTTCACTTCTTCTTGAGCGCTTAGCTAAATGACTTGCTGTGATATATTTGATTTGTGTCGCCTCTAGTAGAAATCTGGTTTCTGTCTGTTGTTTTTCCTGGTATTCGATGGAATGTGAATACAGAGAGAACAGGAGGCAAACCATCGTGCCAAAGAATGTTCAATAAAACATTTTAATGGAATCTACAAGAAAATCAATTTGTCTTGTTTCAACTTCATCATGTTCCAAGAAACAATGATTCATCATACCTGGTTTTTGTTAGCAGAGGATTGCCTCAGTTGAAAATCATTGAAAACGAACCTCCGAAGGGTTACAGACACATACCGACGATGTCCTATTTTAAAATACAAATATACACTTTTTTTAAGTAACATTTTGAATTTTTTTTTTTAGAGTTAGTAGGAGGAAAGTTGACGGGAATCCAGCTTTGAATCATATTTTGGTGGCACAAATGATGTCAAACAGCATAAAAGTCACTGAATAAAACCTGATGAGTGTTTGCGTGCACAGGCAGCCATCAGGCAGCTAATCCCGGAGAGAGACCGGAAAAGGGAACATCCTGAATCCATATGCGAGTCATGGGTTTCATCAGTCCAGATCATTGCAGGAGAATTTAAAGGTTTCCTGTGAATTTCCTTTCTTCCTCGGAAAATTATACTAAAAACTTTCTGTGCGTGGAAAGGAAGTAAACACATCGAAGCTACATGACATTTATGCATCACATGAGCCCTGGCAGGGTTTTTTTTTCTTTATTATAAATAAACAGTTCATTTATTTAGTGATTTATAACTTACAGAATCCCCCTTTATTTGAGCTTAACGCAAGACGCACAGTCCAGACAATTACTAAACTAAACAGTGTGTGTTTGTGTGTGTGTGTGTGTGTGTGTGTAGTCCATAGAAGAAGTTCTTGCTGCTACATCCTCACAAAATCCTCCATTGCTCCTCTTACGACTCAGAAATGTGTTGCTGTGATATCCTGTGAAAGAAACACACCAACAGGAGAGACCAAATCAGAGAAGAAGAACCAGGTGGGAAGATTTTTTTTTCCAGATTTTTTTTTTTTTTCTTTTATCCTTAAGTGGCATGAATGTGTGGGTAGCTTCAGTCTCAGGGGTCAATGAGGAGGAACAGAACAGAAGATTGAACATGTTGCTTGGAAATTTGGTTCAGCAAGCAAGAAGAAAAATTAAATAATAAATTGTATTGAACTTTTGAAGTCCAGTAAAAGCCTCTGAGGTCAATGTTGAATGAGTTTTCTTTCTGATCTGATGAATACTTCTTAGTCGTGATTCATATTAATGACTGTTTTGAATGTATCTGCAATAAAGTAAAGGCTATATACTACTATACAGATGTGTATCTGTAAATCTATATACACAGATACAGCCATTCATTTCCACATCGCTGCGTTCACATAATTAAATGTGACGTTTTGTACAGAACGCCTGACCTCATACTCATCTTACGCTCACATCCAATGTATAGTTGGAGGTCTCATGTAGGATGCGTGTGCCACTTTTCTCTCATGAATACGCTGCTTCCTTAAATAGGTGTTTTTTTCCCTCTGTTGAATGTTCTCTACATCAGCAGGAACATGAAGTTATGTAAGCAACTAAACACTGAAAGAGACGTGAGCATAACAAAAGCAAAGTCGGGCATGCACGCAGGTGCAGATGCATGAATGCTTGTTTGAGTGTGGGCTGAAAGCGTCTGTCGAAGTAAGAAGTCTGAAATCTTCATATTACTGTTTATCGGTAGTGTTTTCGCGCACAGATTTTTTATTTTCTTTGACGGAAAGATAGTCTACCTTACAGGCTACATCACTATATTTAAAAGAATATCGCTGCTTTTCATCCACATCAGTTTACAACACAAATTTCCATTTTGTAAGTTATTGATTGTTGAAAACTATGCTTATACAATTCAATCAAATCAAGTACCTGTTATTGATAGTGTATTTAAAGGCTCTTAGAAAGTAGTTTCTGACAAAAAAACTCATTACTTTTATGTTTAACAGTACTTTTTAGTTGTCATTGAGAACAAATTAAACAATGCAGTATTGTCAGTCCTCGCGAAAAGTAAAAATTCAACAGCATTCTGAAATCTGATATTTTCAGTTTAATTTGGTATAAATAAAGTATGATGAATATTCACAACACATATAAATCTTGTGCTTCATGTGGTCCAGCAGTTTGGATTAAAGTCAGTCATGTTCCTGATCTTGAGTCTTCAACAAAATAGGTTAATTGGAAGCAATGGTTATTTTTAAAAATTGTTTTCCTGCCTAATTTATATTTAAACCCCTCATGCATACTATATCACAGTGTGACCCAACTCACTGTTTTTTTAATTTAATAACGATGATCACTGGGGGCCTGTAACACATGCAGAAACTGCTTCTAAATTACCTTTGTGTATCAATGGAGTGACAACAGCAGCAACATGAAGTTAACTTTGAGGTTTTGTGTTTCGCATTAACATTTAGTTCAGTTACAATAATAAACTTACTCTGTTTAGAGTTAAAAAACTTGGTTCTCCTAAATAGTCATGGAATTGATATAAAGTAATTGAAACAATTAATGATGGTCTGTCATTGGCACCCCATTCTCTATAGCCTACACATTACATAACAAGTAAAGAGATGGCCACTGTGGATATTATGGTCTGCATGTACATAGCACAAACAGAACGTTTTAACTTCCCTAGAACCAGAACCAGAACCATTTGGCTACACTTACATAGAAATGCAAACTTGCAGAGAATCACGCAATGAGGCCTGATTAACTTATATTTATAGAATCATGAGGAATTTGCATCTGTTACTTTGAAATTTTAAAGTGTATCTATTGTGTAAAAAAACAAAACAACCTCACAGCAGGCATAAACATGGACTTTTTAACACAAAGGAGGGAATGTGACTAAATGCCTGGAAGAATATTGCCTCTGAACTGTTTCCATGAGAGTTGGACGTCCAGATGGACGGACAAAACACATCAAATTAGTTTGGAACCAGCACAATTGGGGGAAAAAAAGGGTATTTTACCACAAGAATGGATTTCATAGGGCGTTACTTCATATTCTAATCTGCACAATGTGCACACTGGAAAGGTCACCAGTCCATCACACAGACAACACAGGGAGACAGCTATACTTATTTACATCTGGGGAGAGTTTTACGGGCACGACTCCGATAGGCATGTTTTTGGATGGTTAAAGGAAACCAGAAGAACAACAGAAAACCCAGAAATCAACAGTGAGAACATGCAAACTACTACACATCTGTGGCAGATCCCTGTTTAGCTTTAACCCTAAGAGAGAGAGAGAGAGACAGAGAGAGAGACTACAAGTAGTAATGATAAACTGAATTGCAGCATTATGACGCTTCCCACTCAGGTGTAAATGTTCATATTTTGCGTAACAGGATAGATTTCTTTGTGTCTCTGTTTTGGTTATAGAGGTCAGCGTGACTAGAGTCTGTTTCTTACTCTCCACACAGGTGAACATTGCGAGTTAAGAGAAATCAGAGCACTGAGTCACTACACTGGTCAAATATGAGCCAGTTCATCTGAAACTGGGAGTCTGTCTCAGTTCAAACCAAACAAAAAACTCCTTAAGCTTACTGATTCATGCTATGTCATGTTTGAGTACTCTAAAAGTTGAAGCATGAAAAACAACAAGCCGCGAGTATTTTAGCACGGAGCTCCAGCTTCGTATCTAATGGACAGGCATGAGAGTGGTATTGATTCTCTCATCTTCTATGAAAGGGGACAGGTAACAAGCTGCGAAATGTCAAATGGTCCTCGTCAAAATGCAGTGATATACGATGATGACTTGTGTGAAGGCCAAACCTCTTGGCTCTGTGTTCCAGAGGGCCAAAGATGAAGAACAGCATCGTGGATGGTGGTGAAGATGCAGGACTTTGTCACTTTGTCGTTGAAGAAGCCTCCAGATTCCAGGTTGTCCACCACAACGGCTATATAGAGAAAAGGTTGTAGAAATAAATGTAGATGACAGTGGAGATACAATAGGAACTGGAGAAAAGGAGAGATGGACATTGCGTCAAAGAAAAATAAAGTGTTAGGAATGAGAGGGTCTGAAAGTATTTAGTTTCCCCGCTGTGAATCCAAACCCACACAATAAAACATTTTCTCATCCATCATACACTATCAACCCACTCCAGGCTAATTAGCACCACTTATCCCTTAAAATAAACTGAATGGCTCCCAGCATCGTAGTAGTATGATGACTTCCCCCTCGAGACTCATGATTTTCACAACATCCAGCAAGTGAGACCTACATTTCTGAGCTATTACTGGATGTACAGTAAAAGTAAACACAGAGTAGATGCTTTCAACCATAGAAGAACATGTCCACAAGATTTAGCGTCTCTTTTAGGTTTCCATGAGATGAGTTATGATCTTCTCATGACCTGAGATTACGCAATATGGTTTAAGAGAGGGGCAGAATGACCTCTGTTCCCTGGAAAATAGATCAACTTTTGACTTTCCCTCATCAGCAAACAGCTACAACAATATGCAGTGTTATTGAATTAACTCAAATTGTGTGTGTCCGAGTGGGTGTGGGCTGTGAAAAATACATCCACATGTGTGTTCCAGCACAAGCTAGAAAGACACAGGATGGGATTTTGTAAATAAACCGTGTGTTTCCCGTCAGGTATTATACTTACTTTGGCAGCCGGCAAGAACCACCTCCACACCAATTTCTCCGTAGTCTTTCTGAATCTGAAACAGACACACAAGCACACAGCAACAATCAAACTGATGATCATTTAATTAGTTTGACAATTCAATTTGCTGCAATGGGCTGCCTGAGGAGTCAGATGACGACGAAAGTAAAGACACAGAGCGTGGGGGAGTGTTTACAAATTTTAAAGGAAAAAAATATTCTATGTTCTCTCTGTTGCTCCTGAGTGTATTTGCTTCTCAAACAGTGGAACGGGAAACGATGCATACTGCATATATTTCTTCTACATGGTGGGATCAACCAACCTGCCAGTTGGTAAGTTAGCAAATCTTCCTGAATGAAATTAGTCAAAAACATTGTCGTTCAGGTGCCACATGCAGCCCAATTTCGTCTAGAGTGGGTCGGACCGGTAAAATGGTGGAAAGATAATCTTTAAATTTAAACTTTATAGTTGTTGTTTGTTGTAGCGCAGACTGTATGTGATAATATTATCTACATTTTCACAAAATCAAACAATTAATATTGGAAATTACTCCGATCTCAACATCAAGCCAATTTTAATGAATCCTTCTTGTGCAAAATACAGTGAAATGCCCCAAAACACATCTCCTGTAACTGTTGCATTATGCATGTTTTTACAAAATGACCCTGATGATATGGCTTTGAGCAAAAAGGTATCTCTTTTGGCGGCATCACCGAAATCTTACCTCGGGTCTCAGTGTTATCTTGCAATTTGTTTAAAAAAAAAAAAAAATCTATGTTTTCCATTTTTAGAATTAGCTTGGTGGCTTCGTGAGTTGGATTGGAGCCTTATGTTTGACACTATCAGTCTCGGATGTCCATCTATTGAAGGACCGGACAATCTACGAACCGATCCATCAGTCAATCAATCAGTCTTTCAATGAAACCTGCCCCTTCACACATGGCGAGTCCAGAAGAGTACCATGGACTACTTGGCATCACAATGTCCTCCCTAAAACATGAGCAGCTTTGTATTGATTGTGTTGACATTCAGTGTCCTCCTCCCCTTTTCTTTGAATACACTAAATGAGATCACCATCTTCGTACATTTCGTAGCATCTTGATTCCCACAGTATCCAGAAAGTTGACCGGGCTGAGGTCAAGAACAATGGCTCTCAGGAGTGTGGGGTCGCGCTCAGCCTCCATCTCAATGACGGCAATGTCCTTTGGTTCCTCGTATACTGATTCCATCACCTGGGCAGAACGAGATAAGCACCAACATGCAGAGGGACGATCAAATGGCCAAAATGCTATTGTATGTTCTCTATGTCTAACAATCAAAACTGATGTACCGCATATGAGGCAGCAGTTGAATCTTTAATGCTGTTTCAACTCACGTGTTCTACACCGTTCTTCTGGAGTGCTTTCTTTTCTTTTTTGGCATTTTTCTTCTCTTGCCTCTTCTTTTTGGCCTCCAGTTTCTTCTTGGCTGACAGGCACTTTGTGATGTCGATGCCAGACTAGAAGACACAGCACAGGTAAAGATTAGTATCCATTACATTTCTTTGTTTTCAGTGTCACAACTCATTACTAGATAACAAAAAAAAAAAATACAATTCATGACAATAAGAGACAGTGCTGACCTAGAAGCTAGTGAAGCAAACTTTTAACTAATAGTTTGCTATGTCATCTTGTTGCACTCTGGCAAACACAGAAGAGAAAAAAAAAAAAACATTGAGTAGAGTTTTGAATTAAATATAGATGGTTTCGGTTTTGATCTTAGTGTTATTTTGTTTTCAGCTTCTTTTTACACTTGTACCTGACATGTGTTTTGCTTTCAGAATAAAACCTCATTATGACTGTATGGAGTGAGTGTATGGACTAGTTCAGGTTTTCTACTCAGTAAGACTAGTTTTTGAACTCAAACTTGATTTTTTTAACAGTTTAGGATTTGCTGTTCAGGGTGAGCTTGAGTAACACTATGAGGTTACATCTTCACAATTGAGTTGGTTTGCTCACTCCATTCGATCCGAGTGAAACAGGCCTGGCGGGTAACACATCCTGAAGAGTGAAAACATGTTGTCCTGCTGGTTTGGACACAATCAGCTTGTCTTGCATAAAAACACTGAGAAGTAAAGACGAGCCATCGATGAGAAAATCCTCCTTCCTCTGAGAAATCTGGTGTCAATTCAACAAGTGTTCAGCATATGAACACATGCTTGTATATGCGCTTTCATGTTTTGAATATGTTGCTTCACTACATATATTAGAGATAATTGACTGCATCAGTTTAGTTTCATTTCAAGTATATATTTGTTCAGTGCATGTCATTGTAACATTTATCTACAAATCTCCTTTGTTTAATATTGTCATATTTCATTCATATTTATTTACTACCAATTCATCCACTACTTTTATCTAAAATGCATTCAAAACACATTTAGAACAAATACAAATTTTGTATACTGGCTCAACATTGAATCAGTAAACAGTCTCACCTATAGTTTATATTTTAAACTGCTGGAATGCATATGACCAAAAGATGCTTCAGCACTAATATCATTTTTTCGGGTAATACCTTTTACAATGACTTTTTGTTTTGTGATTGAATGAAATTAAGAAGCTGACTCAATCACACTCATGGAATTAAGTGGTGTAAGCCCACTATTTGAATAATATTCAATTTTAAGCCCTTTTCACAAGCTGTTTTTGGATCCTGCCTGTTCATTACTTTGATTAACTAAAAGAAAACTTCCCCACAATTTTTTTTTTGTCCAAATCTAGCTGCCATAATGACATATTTTTAAATGTGTTTTAAATGTAGATATTCAAAAGAGGCAAAATTAACCAAATATTTGACAATGCTGACAAATACCAACAGAGTAGATTTTGTTCGGGGGACTCATTACTTTGAAATATCTTAAAAGTAACAACCACAGAAATTGCAAAATTTAATGATCAGCATGAGACTTTTATTGTTTGTTCTGATTATTTAATAAATCATACTGAAGAACATTATCAGTCTGCCAATCATAAAGGGAATGGACTTTGGTGACAGCTGTTTCATCTCCTGAAACAGATTTAATATCATATCTGACATCAGGTTTCCATCAGCTCTGTCGCTGCCGGGGAAACCAGACCGCACGTCCCACAGAAACATCAACCAATCACAATTGATCTGGTGGCAGTTTTACACCTTTTAAAATAAACCTGATTCTTCTTCCAGACTGAAACCTTTCCGATGCCTCACAGATCAGGTTGTGACCCTGTGACTTTCACATATTGACGCTTGAAGTTCAATTATCTTCCTTACTGCATCCCCCCCCCCCCTCCTCTCTGTCATTTGTCATCTGTTTTCTCTGGATTTGTCTTTTCGTGGCAGAAGATGAATGGGAGGAGGAGGAAGACAGAGGGAGGAGGAGGAAGAATAGGGGAGGGGGGTGTTACTTGAACAAAAAGTCAAGGAGAAGAAAAGAGGAAAGAATATAGCTGGATGACATTTTGAACAATGTCTGTCACGGGGTTGATGTGTGAATGGGTGACATGTCGGGTCAGTTATTAGACAGACGGAAATTATATTTGTAAAAGAGGAGTTAAGTACATGGAAGCCGTGAAAAACTGAGACAGCTTTTCCTCTCTGTGATGTTTTTATCTGTATACTCACAGAAATCTTGTTCATCCATCATTTTGTGTTTCATACCCGACATTGAGTCCCATTAATATTCTTTTAGATGCTCTGCATGGTAGTTTTGTTTAAAGAGTGAGAAGATATTTGAACTGTTGTTTGAAGGTTAATTGAGGGTTTAGGTTGTACTTGTGTGATTACATCTCTACCTTCTCTCCCAGTGCATCTTGGTACATCTCAGCGTTGGCAAAGTAGATGGTGGCAGAGGAACGGAAGATCAGAATCCCAGGCACCGGCTTCACCTACAAATGAAAAGCCACAATAGCAAATTTATGCACAGGATTTGATCACGGTTTATTGTTCGGTCATTGACTGGCACATACATACTTTTACTGTCAATCACTACAGTACTATATAACTCTACCACCTCTCATAAATCACTTTGCTAATAAACAAAAATGAGTGACATGGGGGGGGGGACCACAGCAATGCTCAATACAGTAGCTGCATTATAGAAGTGTTGCTGTGAAACATTATCTGAGCAATATTTAATTCAAGTGAAAATTAATCAGAGTTTGGAGGAAAATCCTCTGAAAAACCCTTGATATTGCTTTTCAAAAGAAATGTGAGAAATTGGCAACAGATAAACTACAAACATGTAGACAGTTCTTCAAAGGGGTAAGCTACTGATTATTTCATGTTACTGTTATTCTACATTTACTGTGTAAAGGCAACAGGACAGGCAGCAGCTCTTTCATTGTTTCCACATACAACGGTAACTAGCTCACTGAAAACTCAGTAATATCAATTGAAATATGCAGTTATACTATGGTTAATAATCAGTTACTGCCAAAAAGACTTAATAAGCAATAAATGTATCATTCTTATACTTTGATCAGCTCTCTTGCAGGACTAAACGATTAAATACTGCTTTGCATTTTAACAGCGGACACAAGGCTATTTTGTTAATTACCAATGAGGAGACGATATTTACTCTATTGCTCTGTTTTTGTGTTTGTTCTGGGATGCATTGCGTTTATTACTTCCTCATTTAAAGGCACAACTGTATGTCAGACTTTCCCCGTTAATTTTAGATATACATTTTTATTGCAATTGTGCTAAAAGAACATCGTGCAATACCATTCAGTGATTTGGTGTTCAGAACACAAAAAAAAAAAGAAGTAAATCTGAAGAGAGCAGCAGTTAATCGTCTGATGAAATAAAGAGCTAGACAGATTTCTTTTTTGGAAAACAGCATTAATAACAGTGAAATTTGATTAATGCCAAAGTTTGGTATGTAAAATTAAGTAGTGAGTGAGTAATTAGAAGACACCTTCACAATGAGGCTCACTTTAATAAAGCAATGAAATGATTGGCATCGAGGAATAAAGGTTATGACAAGTGTAACTTTGCATTAAAACTTTACACGGAACATTTTAAGATCTCAAGGTGTCAGATTTTGTGGAAGTATTGCTCCATACCTGAACATAGTCCTCCAGTGGCCTGTAGACGTCTGTGTGTGGGATCTGACCTAATGCAGAGTATTTAGGCCTGAAAAACAACCAGAACAATTTTTGAGTCAAAGTGTGTTCGGGTTAAGGAAAGGAAGTATGTCAGAACTGTCAATTCTTCATGACTATTATTTGTATGCAGCTGTTGAATGCAAACAATCCATCAACATGGTTCACACAAATAAACTGAAACTTCTGCTCAGCAAGAAGTAGATCAAACACACAAGGGGCTCAAGCCACGGTTTATGTTTCCCAAATTGGTGGGAAAACCACATCCTGTCATCAGAAGGATTCCTGGGTGTAAACAGAGTGACGCTTTCTTACAACTGAGTCCTGAAGATGACAGTCACCAAGGAGAAAGCGATAGAAGCAGCCAGGCCAAAGTCGGGGTTCAGCAGCAAGGTGAAGATGAAGGTGGCCACCCAGACCACCTGGAGCATGAGGAAAGAGAGAACATGATGAGTCACGTCGCACATATGATAGAAAACAGACATACAATTGCATTTTGTTTATATGTTTTACATATTGAAAAAGGGCCTCCTCAAATAAAAGCTTTCACATAAAACAAAAGCACTGCAAACTTGATATTACGCTGACATATTCTGTAAACCTATCAATCAAACACATTCACAATATACTAGGAGGAATATCTGCCAACAGATTAATGTAGAACATGCAATGTAATGATGAATTAACTCATTGAATTAGACTCAGAAACTACTATCATTGTGGTGAGCATCCAATTTAGCATGCTTTATGCAGAATATTGGTAAATTGGTGTGGATTGTACAATAAACAGAAATTTAGTGAAACAGTATGAGCTGTTCAGAAGAGCTTCATACAGCAGTCAGTCTAATAAGCAGGGCAGACAGAGACAGCTGCTGTGCTACTGTTTTCATGCAAAAACAAATAAGAAAAAGAAAGAAACAATGACCATAGTTCAGTAAATGTTACAGGATTAGTAATGCCATTTACTAGTAAGTAATTAGTTACTGATGCAATTAAGGGAAAATATAATAGCATTAAGAAAAAAAAAAAAGAAGATTCAGCCCCATCTCACCATATCGACTTTGTTGCTCTTCCAAAGTGCAGGGATGTCCAGAAACTGCTTCATTATACCGTGGAGGTTGACAAAAATGATAGCAGCCAGCACAGCCTGAAAAAACCCCAAAACAAAACACCTAAATGTATCCAGGACAATCAAGGAGAAGCTGTGAAACACAATCCTCCATGATGAAGCAGTGATTACAATGAGAAAGAGGTTCAGATGGGGAAACTTAAACAAGTTGTGTCAACCTCCAGTTTGTGGATTTTCAGATAAACCACTTTAGATCTCTCTCTCTCTTTGTAAATCCTCAGTCATTGTCTCTAGTTTTATCCTGAGGCGGAAGATGCTGGTGTCTTTACAGCTGCACCACCCAGGCTCTTTTATATTTTCCTCTCAGGATGAGTGTTATCATTTCACACAATCAGTCACACTCAGAGTTGGACACATTGCTCAGGATTGTGCAGAGATGTGAAGAGTAGAATTACTTTGGGCAGATCTTCAAAGAGAGTTCCAATCCAGAGCGTGATGATAAGGATAACTACTGCCGACAGAGCTCCAGCAACCTGCAGTGAAGAGAGAGAGAGAGAGCAAGAGCAAGAGCAAGAGTGAGAGAGAGTGGATGTGTGATGAATGCAAATCAGAGAGAGAAGATCAGAGGAAGAGCCAGAAAGAAGACCTACAAAGAGACATACCATGGAGTGGGTATTAGGTTGAATTGGTGCATGATTAGAAGAGGAGTCTAGGGCAACTTTAGTTCAAGTTCCGTTCCTC
>OMNM01052467.1:2044-15285 GCA_900302745.1 Parablennius parvicornis | reverse complement strand
GACCTGCGTTTCTTCTCCTCTTCTCGTGGGTTCCTCTTGACTGGGAGTGGTCCTTTCAGCGCTCTCCTTCCGGTGCTACTTGGGCTGGGGGCATGGCTTCTTTTGGATGGCCTCGGGTACCGGTGCGTCACAACAGCTCCAACCACACCCAGCAGACAAACCTCATACGCACACACACACACACAGATGCACACACACAGACGCACACACACAAAGACACACAAACACCTCCACCACACACCAATGAGATGTACTGGCGATGTCTCTTGTTCTTGGATAACATTTGTTCAACTGTCAAATCATGCACTGCTGTATCTGTTGCTGCTCCGATGTTACTTTTAATCGCATGCTTGAAAATCATGTTAATATCTTATATTATGTTAGTGTTTTATATAATATAACAATATCAATGTTAACATTTAAGACAGAGCTGCTCAGTTTAATTGATCTAACAACGGTTGGTGTTTGGATCTGTGTGTTGACTGTAAATAGTATATTTAGAAGTAACAAGGGTGTAAGCATACGGTGTAAAATGCTCTCATGAAAACACTGCCTTAACAATGGCGGAGAGAGTAGTGTATGAGTTCATGAAAGAGGAGGAGGAGGGGGAGGAGGAGGACAACCAGATGTTTGAAGCTGTGGAGGAGGAAGATTTGGTATTGAGACATTCTGTTGCCGAGCTAATGAAGAAGATTCAAGAATCAAGATACTATATTAGTCCCCTAAGGGCAATTTAAAACAGCATATGGAGTAGTTCCTGTAAAAACAAGTATAAAACTTAAAAACACCATGGTAAAAGGATAGTATCATAAATATCGTAATAAATATCATAATATAATAAAAGTCCTCAAAAGTGCAACGTGGTCCTACATTTGGCAGAGAGGGAGAAATCATTATGGAGTTCAGTCCAAGGTACTGAAGTAGGGGGGTCATGGGTTTGGGGGGGCTGAGTGGGGCCCCGGCAGGGAGACAGCGGGTCAGGTTTGGCTGAGCTTTGAGGAAAAGGACCGCTCTGGGGACAAAAGTTGCCCTCTTCCTCTGAGTCCGGCAGCCTGGGCAGTGAAGACAACGTCCAGAGGGGAGCCACTGGAAAGCAGGGAACAGCGGGTGCGACGGGTCCTGAAGGTTCTTGCTGGCTTTCCTCACAGTCTGTTGCTCAAAAAGGGCGGAGAGTGCTCTGACGGGGAGCCCGATAACTTTGGAACAGGTCTTGACGACAACCAATAACCGGTTTTTATTTTGAATGGAGATGGAGTGGAACCAGCAGGTGAAGGAGAAGGTGATGATGCTTTCGATGAAGAAGACAAAGCAGCGGAGGTGGCCTTCATTTTGGTTGGCGAACTGGCGAAAAGTAGTAAACAAGAAAAATCTGACCAGTCACACAAGAGTTTGCAGACCACACAGCAGAAGAAACTTTGCCTGGGTCAGGGGAGCACAGCCAGGTGGAATTTATTCTGACAGACGGAGCTGAGTGAAGAAAATATGTAATTTGTTTGCTCTGGCCTCCGAGTGTCAGAAGTTTCTAGCAGGACAGGCTTTTACTTTCATGTTGTTTGTCTTGAGTTTGTGACGGAGTGACTGGATGGAGGTCTAATCTCCCAGAAGCACAAACATTTATCGAATTTAAGAGATTGTTACAGCAAATAATTTAACAAAAAAAAAAAAAAATAAATAAATAAAATGCGTAGAAATTAAGGATGAGCGAGTACACCACTATCTGTATCTGTATCTGTTCAACCATCTAAATTATCTGTATCTGTACTCGGAGTGGGCGGGGACTAAACCTGAAGTGGGTGTGGTTCAAGGGGAACTGAGTGGGGTTAAATCGGTCCATTATTTTAAGTCTGAAATTGATATGGATTGATCAGAAGTTGCTTTATTTATTGTTTATTTGAAAACTAATTACAGAACAGCCGTATATAACATATATATGTATATATAACATAATATATAATATAACGTATGTTATGAAGTTCACCAAGTAACTTCAAATATCATACAAACCGAAATAGAGGCGAGCTGAAGAAAACCTAAGGAATACTGAAGAGCAACGTGAGCTAGAGTCAAGCCAAGCACAGGGAGATCAGTCACTGTCTGTGTGTGTGCGAGAGTGGAGCACAGCTCTGGCTGCAGAATTGTCTGTGTAGGGGCGGGCCCTGTGTGTGACTGGCCAGTCACAGAGCGTGAACACAGTCAGTTACCAAATGAGAATTTTGCTTCAGCACGAGCACGGATATTGACGAGTTTTAATCGTATCATGCTTGTACTCATCAAAAATGCTTATCCGTACCGGATACTTGTCTGAAACGAGTATCCAGATCAACCCGAGTAGAAATGATTGGAAGAAATTTAAAATCCATGGACAGCCAGTGGAGGGAAGCCAGGACAGAAGTTACGTGTTCCAGTTAGTAGTCGAGCTGCAGCGTTCTGAACCAGCTGGAGACCTGTGAGTAAAGAGAGACTGACTCCCACATAAAGCGCGCTGCAGTTATTTAGCCGAGATGTGAAAAAAATATGAATTACTGTATCAACGTGCTGACATGCCAGAGTGGACTCCATGCAGTGTGGGAAAAGTTGTACAACATCACAACACAGAAAATATCCTGAAATAAAGTCTGCAAATAGAAGTCGAGTGGAGCCAGCTAAGGAAATGTCTCTGCTACAGGCTGATCTGATTTACATCTGCTTTCAAAGTAAACACAATCATAAACAACAAAGTTTTCTATATATCTTCTATACTGCTGTATCCTGTCCAGGGTTGCGGGGCGCTGGGAATAGGAGCGAGGGCAGGATACTCCTGGACAGATCGCCAGTCCATCACAGGACAAGCACAAAGAGATACACAACTAAACCGTGATACCTGGAGGGAACATTCAAGCTCCACCGACAAATGTTTTCACACCTAGAAAATCACATTGCATTTTGTTTCTTAGCACAACTTCCTCCCAGAACTTTGTACACCCTCTAGCAAAAACCCAATATTCCATGTTAATGATGACAGACAGGCTAAACTGTGTTTGTTATTTTGAGTGTCTTCCAGACTCAGTCCTCAGTCGACACTGTCAGCACAGCAGCTTCCACGTTTGCCTGAACGGCATCAAGTCTGAACCCATTTTTGTCATTTCTAGTGGATCAAGCCCTGAGGGCATACGCATTGAAAAGAGTCCATCACGACACACGCGCATGCACGCACACACACACACATGCACGCACTAATGCATTGAACGTTGTGTCGACTCAGGAGAATCAGTAGCAGCAGCAACGACGGCTTTGATCACCTGAATCAGATTTTTGCTGCTTCTCTGTTCCGAAGCCAACACCTTAGAGGACGAGGTGAAGGACAAGCAGCTTCTCCCTGTAAGCAGTTATTATCATTCCCTTTGCTTCATCACCTTTAGTCAGAGTCAGCATTACTGAAAGAGTACTGTTACTGTTGCCTTCCTGCTGTTGTTAATGCAGTACCCTGAAAGCAGCTGTTACTACAAAACTCCTGTTGGAGTGCCTCACTGAACCTGCCTTAACTCAGTCTGGTTGTGCTGTCCGCAGGTTTGCAGGTTTTTCTCACCTCTTTTATTGCCTTTTCACATTTCTTTCAGAGATTACAAACACCCTGGATTCTTCATCTCAGTCGCTGATGAACTTAATGAATCAAGCATCAGTTTGAGCAGCTCAGCTGATGTGTCAATGAAACAATATAACCGTAAATGAGACAAATGAATTTTCTCCTGTGGTTTGTTTTCATTACTGCACTCATGTTCTCTAACTAGTATTTGTAACTTTCCACTCAACAAAATACACATATACATTTTACTAATGAATATTTGTGTATCATTTGATTGTTTTTGAAAACAATGTGTTTAAAGGAGCTCACACACCACATCTATAAAACTCTAAATTATAAACACGATTATAAACACTTGCACTTAACAACACCCATTCAAGTGCCACACATGGGATTTTTTCCCCCCACATTTTTAATTATTTATTTTTTTTACAGGGCGAGATTTAACATGTTGAAAAATAAGCTTTGTAGATGCTGATATGTGATTTTGTCAACCTAAGACAAGTGTTTTGTTCTGTTTCCAGTCTTTTAACTAAGACAAACTGCTGCTGGCAGAACTACAGGAACACGATAGACAAATAGTATCGATATAACTTTGGAACAGAAACATAAAGTTATGTCATTCCATACTAATGATGCAATTACTTATTTAAAGACAGAAAGTTATGTATGAGTTATGAAACATGTTGGATTCGCAGGAAACAACAAATCAGAGTGGAAGCTGCCTCCAGGATTCAATAAACTCTGTATTAAATTTAATTTCAGAGTCGTAGCCTTCAGAGATGTTTCTCCCAGCCGAGCTGCTGTCATTGCATGCTTATGAAATCCGTGTCTGTTGTAACAACACTGGTCTGATTGCTTACATACTTCATCCTTTCAGCTGTTTATTTTCTGTCATTAAAACTCATTGGGTGACTACAGTTTTAAGAATGTTAATAAATCATTAGTGTCCCCAGTGAGGAAACATTTAGTTGACGTCACAGCACCCGCAAAGTTTTTCCTCGACCGTTTCTGGATGCCAGTGGTCGTGATTGTAGTTGAGTATGAAAACCTTTTCTGATTTGTCTCACAAAACAACTCTGACACTGAACACACAGCGGATCTACTCTCAGCATGTAACTGTACGTATATCTGAGAACTGAGCACGGCACAAACACAAAGCTGAACCACAGGAAAAGGCATTTCGACTAAAAACAACTGTGTGCATTCACTTCTGTGACCTTTTTTTTTTTTTCTGTAAATCAAGTTACTGGGTCAATCCAAAGCAGGGTTAAATATATTGCTCAGTTAAACTGAAAGAAACATGAGATCTCGATGTGAAATCTCTCCTGAATTGTATTGACTACTGAGTTACGAATGAATGCGACAGTGTGAATGCTAATGTTACATTGCTTAATCGAAAATACCTTCAAGAATGTATCCAAAGAAAATCCAAGAATCGAAGTTGAATAATAATGCAGCAGCTGGTTCATTTTTTCTCAGACTGCATTGCAGCAATCATAAATAATCCTCATTGCTTTGTGATGTCTTCACCGAGTTGTCTGACAACAATCTTCCTTCATGAGATGGCTTTCTGGGGATAAGCTAACATATGTGAGGCGCAATCTGGCTGACCAGAATGTAACAAAGGAGTTTCATTGGATTTAAATCTAATTTTAATAAAGGAAAGTTCCTTGAGCGTCTAGTTTTCAAGACAATATACAAACAGACTTGTATAACAAACTGTCTGGAGAATTTCCTGGGACACAGAATACACAGAAAAAAGACATAAAAATTTTAAGAAAACTTCATGAGATTATTCTTGCAAGAAGAGACAATGTCACAGTACAATCTTTGCATGATTGTCCAGGAGTTTGTCTAACTATGAAGTCGGACAGCGCACTCTTAAAAGCTGAATTATTTTGAGAAAGATCTACCTGCTTCCTGCACTGTAGACTCTCAAGGTTACAAGAAATAGCACAATCCAAAAGTATTGACACAGGTCATCCTTGAAACTTATACTGTGAACTTGCACATGATTCTTTATGAAAGAAAAAAAAAAGATTTCTCTAACACAAACATATATAGCAAACACACAAATATCTTACTCGGTGTCATCAACATATCACTGGGTGTGACAGATTTCGCATGCATGAGGGAGATCATTGTTTAAAAAAAAAAAAAAAAAGATGAAGTAGAAGTGGACCCAATATTGAACCTTGGGGAGCACCATTTTCAATAATTAAATATGAATGACAACCCAGAGCAACACACTGACAGGCTCTGAAGATATCCATTAAACCAGAGAAGAGCGTTTCTCTTCGATTCAACAGAGCAAAGCTCACCTCAGAGGATGAAGTAATCAATCATTATCAAGCATGTAGGGGTGTGTATGTCATCCTAGAGTAATCCAAGTAATTCTTCAAGATGTGGCATGAACCATAACCCTCTCAAATTAGTAACATGTCCTGAGATTAGATCTGTGCTCACATCTGTATACAATCTGTTTGGGATTATTTGGTGGGAAGCATTTAGACCGGTGGTCCGTGTTGCTCTTTCAATCCTGCCTTCGGCAAAGAGCTGATAACGATCCTGCTGATGGGCTAATGACCAGGTTTCAGAGAACCTTCTCTATTTGTCTGAGACTGTGCAGAGAGACACATGAGCTGTGCACCCTCTGTAGGGTAAAGGTCCTGAAACATGGTACTAACCAATACACAGCAAAAGGCAAGTTGTGAAGCATTGTCCACACATTATGCACATATTAATCAACAGATTTACACCACATTGCCCACTCTGTTTTATCTCACATCTAACAGCCGGAGATGCATGGCCCTGAAATACATGCATGGCGTCTAAATGATGACTTAATGAAGCTGTTTGTTGAAAATTTCAGAAGTTCAAACTGGTAAAGGAGCCCATTTACCTTGTTTTTAATTAAAGCAATTATGGCAATGGCTCACTCTGAGCAGCATTTGGTTTCTTATTGACTGTGAGGTTAATTGTCAGTCTGGTAAACAAGAAAAGATCAGAGCGCAAGCAAACTACTGGCAGAACCTTTATTCCTGGTCTTCCTGTAAAATGTTGTGTTTAACGCCACGGGACCAGAACATTTAATGATGTCGCAACATGTGAGAAAATAAATCCATGCACTTCAGTAAGCATTGACAGCTTTGGTCTTTGGCTCAGGCCAAAATATATCTAGATTTTTCAATTCAGTTTTATTCCTAAAATGTCAATTACAATGTGGTTATCTCATGACGCTTTGCATTCCAAATATATACCCAGCAAAAAAATCAAGAAAACAACCTTTATCATATCTCCATTCAGAGGAATTGTGTTCGGATCGGGTTAGGGCAACGAGAGAGAGAGAAGAGGAGGAGAGAGAGAGAAAGAGAGAGAGAGAGAGAGAGAGAGAGAGAGAGATATGGATGCTATAGACTCAGTTTGGCTTTAAGATGAGTAGCTTTTCTGAAAATAGCCACAGTGTCATCCTCTTTTTGTTTGGATGCACCTTTTAAAGGACAACAGGTGAAAAATCAACCAGATTTTGATACAACAGAGGCAATAAATTAAAGCTTACTTTAAGAAAAACCTTTCAGTCAAACTTTTTCAAAGCACAGTGTACAGTGAGAGCATTTACAAAAAACAAGCTTAATTTACACCGGATTGTTTACAATCAACAACAAAAATGTAAATCTAAAATCTTCATTGACACATAGCTACATATACTCCTGGTTCAGAGCTACTATAAGCATGCCAAACCTGTAGGGGGCAGTGTAGCGAGAAGCGTGAAGCCATGATAACCAATCAGAATCCTGAAAAAAATATGACATCACGAATTGCGCAATTTATTTCCTGTTCTTTCAGCAAAACAGTTTATTTGTTTGAATGGATCAACAAGTCGAGCTCTTTTGAAATGTGGCGTTAGAATATAAAGCACAAGAACAAACAGCTTTCATTGTAACCTTTTTCCTCACACCGTTCAAACTGAAAACACAGTTTTTTTTTTCTAAATCTCCACTGTGGCTGGAGTTTTCAGAAATTATTGTGTGTAGCCGCATTATTGTAAATACCTCCATCAAGATACAGTATTTAAGCAGTAATTGTATCGATACTTTAAGGAGTAGTAATTTTACTCATTATTAGCAACAGTTAAGAAACTTTGATCAGAACTTTTGCTGTTATAAATTGTGGAATTTGAAAAAGTTTCACTGTCTTACAAATCTGCTTTGAGCATTCAGAAAATTAATTTTTTTTACAGGTAAATAAAATCATACGCCTCTTAGTTCTGATGTTATTTCTGATTTTAGGGTGAACAGTTGTTTGATTATTAATTACTGAGTGTCTATTTATGATCTGTGGTCTTTGTTCTGTCCTCGCACAGTTGTGCTGAATAAATAAAACAATAAAGAGAACTTACTTTTTACAACTGTAGTGTTTTCAATAACAGTACTTTTACTTGTATGTATCAGTTAAACTGATGTATAACGTTGGTTGTATTTTAGTTTAGGTGTATCAATCCACTGTAGGGTGGGGCAGTGTTTAGCGCTCTCGCCTTACAGCCAGAAAGTCCAGGTTCAAATTCAGACCGATGTGTGTGTGTGTGTGCGTGTGTGTGTGTGTGTGTGTGTGTGTGTGTGTGTGTGTGTGTGCGCGTGTGTGTGTTGATTCTAAACTGCCCTTGGGGGTGTGGGTGTTTGTCCTGTGATGGACTGGGGTCCCGTCCAGTGTGTGTCCTGCCATCACCAATAGCAAACTGCCCAGAATTAAGTGATACAGAAGATAGATGGATGTTTCAATCCTCTTTCCATGTTTGTTGAGTTTCCATCCGTTTACAACCAATGATTTGTAAATGCCGCCACACACTGCAATTTTCAGCCGTCGCAGTGAAAGATAACAATCGTTGGTCGTGGCTCTGAATCGGTGATGGCACGTTTCACTGTGAGACTGCTTCAAGAATGGCCGTTTTCGTGGTCTTGCGACGAAAATCAAACTGTGATAAAATTCGTGCAGTGCCAGATTTGGGGTGATGGTGACTGCTGCTGCGACCTGTTTGTTACATATACATGTTGTGTGCTTTGCTGGGAAATGAAAGACTGTTCATGTTTAGGGCGTGTTATTGTTGCGCAATCACATATTCTTGCACAACCGCGTTGACTTACTATAGGACATTTAAAAAGAAACTTACTTTGACTTACTATAGGAGACTTTACAGAGAAACCACTATAACTATTTTACATACAAATGTCTCAGTGTTTGCTGAAAAGAATTGTGCATACAAAAATTGTCCCGTTCAGCAAAATGAAGTCTATTCTGTAGAAAAACACTCGGATACGATCCAAAAACTGTTTGTGTGGTTTCTCAGTCTGGCTGGTCTTGTTCTTGTTTTTAGAGGAACGTGTGGTTGGTACAGAGACACAGAAGTGAATGACAGTAACACTCACCAGAGTTCACAGGAGGCCACAGCACTTCTCTCGCTAGGATTAATGAAACACTTCAGACAACGAGCGATCTGGTGCTTATTTCATCAAGAAAAAATGTAAAAGAATATCCTTATTATAACAAAGGCTTTATAAATAAATGGAATGGGGAAAAGGTCAAAAACCCATCTGAATGATATCAACATGGGAACAACCTGGAAAGTCAGGAAATGAGATGAAATGAGTCAACAGGACAGCGTCTGTATCTACAAACTGAGGATGAATGTGTGAAATCATTCACGGTGAAGGCTGAGCGAATCATGTGCCCTGAAAAAACTGAAAACTTCTCCCATCATCCATCTAACGACAAACACGGAGGCAGACACAACTTCACATTGTTCAGCATATTTGCCAAATAAAACACAAAGTTCAGTCATTTGTTGGAGTTTTGGATTCAGCAAATTTAAGGAGAAAAACTGCATATGGAGGACATCGTTCTTTAAACATTTCACTGTTTTGAAGCGGGAATCTCCAATAAAAATGGCAAAATGCTGAAATGAATTCCATTATAATTACTTTCTAAAGCTTATATATTGCACTTTATAGATTTTGAAGCTATATCTCTATTTGAATGTTTTCTTCATTGTGCACTTATCTGTCTTTGCCCTGAACTAAATTCAATACATGTAAAAGTGATGTCTATAAATAAAATGAATTTAATAAGCATGGTTTTTATCTGTTTCTTGTCTCATTGCTTGTTTTTGTTGTAAAAAAACATTTATTGCCATCTCACACTCCAAATTGGGAACTGAAACTTCCCCAAAATATGAACGTATTGTGTTCCCAGCTGCATGAAAGCACCATAGACTTTATAAATGTTATCAGATTGGCAGTGAAATTAGTTATTTTGTTGAGTTGAGATGCTCTGAACAACTAATCCACTGTTTTACAGTTACAACAGTGCAGTGTTTTCATTGCTACTCGTATTGATTGGAAGACATGTTGAGGCCAGAAGGTTGATTTTTGATTGTACATTTCCACATTAAAATGATTTACACATTTAGTCATTAACCATATTTTTCCACATTCCAGCAAAGTGAAAAAACAAAACAGAAATGAAGTACAACATCGCTGAATACAGTTTAATCAGGGAAAACTCAACATTCCTTTTTTAAAATATGGGTTTGGCTGCTTGATTGCAGCACAGGGTGGAAAGGGTTAACATTATGGAACAGCAGTGAATTATTTATATGAATGGAAAAAGAGAGCTAATTTTAACAAAGTATGAAGCAATGATTCAACGTTTTCCCATCTTATTATTGTTTTTGCCTTTTATTTCAAATCAGTGGGGTGATTCATCACGTTCGTGTGCTAAAATACAAATCAATCCATTATAAGGATTGAACTATCCTCGCCTTCGTGAGATAAGAAGAAGCCTGGAATGGTTTCCATCACATTGATTGTTTCTCATAAAACCTTTTCTGTCCCCACAGGACAGAACGCTTGAGTATAAATTATGAAATGAAGGAATAGTTGGAGCTGAATGACTCACTGTGTTATATGAGAAGAGGCAAACGTCTCCCTGCAATAAGACCGGAAAATGAACAGCCATGGTAAGTACACAAGTGTGTTAGGAGTCATCGCCTGGTATTGTCACGCATCCAGTTGCCCTTAAATTGTCTTTATATCAATTTTTTACAATTTATAAGGAAAGAAAATCAATCATTGAGCGAGTTCTGACACTTTTTCCATCGTGCAACTTCTTGCGAGAGTACATTGGAGACTTTGACTGGTTCGGATGTTAGGCACATGTTCATTGGATGTAGAATCAATCATTGATAGCCCAGGATAGCAGAACAGTCCTTTGCTCACAAAAAAAAAAAAAAAAAAAAAAAAAAAAAATCAAGTGATTGTGGAGTCATCTACAAACACGCCACAGAGATTTAAAATATGGGGGGTCATTTTGTAAATAATTTGTAAATAACATGGTGCTTAAAGGTCACACTAGTCACGGTAATGGCTAGCCGTGCTCCAGTGTTGAGGACAAGGGAGGAGCACAACCAAAACCTCCTGTTTCTGGGTGCGCCCCCTTGTGGGCGGTTCTGGTTTGAACAAAGAGCCCAAACAAAACAAAGCTAAAAAAAACTCAGCCACTTTCAAACTCCAGATTTTATCAAGTTTCAACCAATATATGGTTTTTGACTCCTTTAAAGACATGAAGATGGAAAAGAACTAGTAAATTCAAAATCGAGATGTGACTCTTATTGTTTTTTCTATTTTTGTTCCTGAAAGGAATGCGGTTGAAGTACAGATAGTATTAAATACACTGATACTTGTGTTCAGTGATGGATCATTTTACATTGCTTCACATCTGTGCTAAGGCCTCCTCCTGTATTATCTAATAGCTCTGCAGATGGGAGTTGAGATGAATGTTTGGCAGCTTTGGGTGTGTGTCGTCGTTTTGGAACTCAGTTTGACAGAAACTCATTCAACAGCGAAGGCGTCTCACTCTTGATTTGAGGGTCATGGATTTTCTTTTCTTTTTTTTTTTTTTTTTTTTCACATTCATCCACATTCCAGAGGATTTTACAGTGGAATGCAAATATAACCTTAAATGTCGGTTTCCCGCCTCAGGAGGCTGCGGTTTGGGTGATTAGCACAGCAAGCGGCCCGGAAAAACATCTGCAGCGACCTGGTCGTGAGCCTCAAACCGACTCTCACAACCATAACTCAGTGCTTTGACACATTTTTGGAAGATTTATCAAAGAACATTTGATTTGTGAATTAGTGAAATTTGTGAGTGTTTTCAAACTCGTCTGAAGGTCTGACTTATTTCTGTGAATCTGTACTTATTATCAGACCTGCTGCTGCCTGCAGAGACAAAACCGAATCTTTGGGGTTTGGGGTTCATTGACCTTCCAAATTTGAATAAAAAAAAATCCTCACAGTGATAAAACAACAAAGGAAAAGCGGCTGCTTTAGTGTGTCTCCGTCAGTAATGACTACAGAGACCAGCTTCAACACTTCAGTGGTAGTACTGCAGAATTATTAACACATTGAACCTTGTGACTGTACAACAGTCAGCTTTACTTCAATACATACGCAACCTACTGCTGGTGACTTCACAAAATGAATGAAGGAATTATACTTGTGCGGGGCAGATCAGGTCTTTTATAGAAACAATGTAGTTTATTTGGAATTTCTGAGATGAGATTGTGATTAAATGAAAGTCTTAATAATTTTGTTACAACAGTGATTAAAATATGCTTTCATAGCAATGTAGAAACATTGCTATGAAAGCATATTTTAAATTTTAATTTTAAATTTTAAATTTTAAATATTTTAAATAAGAAAGCAAGAGCAATCAGAGGATTCTGACGTCCACCAACGTTGACGTGGACACAGAAGGAAAGATATATTATCCGCATTGAAATTCCAATTTTCACCTGCATTCCGTTTCCAAATTGTAATGGAGTTTTCCATTGCTTCATATCTAGTAAACATTTGGTGAAGATCTGTCATAAACTTCTGACATGATCCTCATTTGAGACCCCAGAAATTAAAATCCAGATCCAGATCCAAATCCAGATCCAGATCCAGATCCAGATCTAGATCACTTCCAAAATGTAATTGATACGTCTCTAATCTAATATCTATCTGTGCTGATAATTGAGTGAAGCTCCATCAAATAGTTTTGTCGAAATACATACATATGATACATACATACATAAACGCAGGTGATTTTATTACGTCCCTGGCGGAAGTAATACATTTTGATGCCAAACCATGAGTGTGAAGTGTTTCAGCCTATATAGTATATATCAGCATGAGGTGAAAACACCTGTTTTTTGTAGCATTCGCATGCAGGAGAAAAGCTTGGCGTGAAAGAAGATGGGAACGTGTTTGTGGTCGAGTATCTTACTGACCTGGGAATCTGCAAACTGTTGTTTCGCTGCAGCGGTTGTGTTGCTTTGATCGCTGCATCATCATTGCAGCTGCAGTCACACTGTGAGGTGAAGTGAGACATCGGTCCAGAAATTCCTGACATTTAGAAGATGAACCCAAACTACAGGTAGTTGCAGGACTGTCTGAACACCTCTCTCACTGCATGCCATTTTGTGTGGGAAAAGAGAAAATCACACAATGAAAACTCACTTTCACTGTAGTGACGCTACATTAAAACTTCAAAAAGGTGTGTGTGTGTGTGTGTGTGTGTGTGTGTGTGTGTGTGTGTGCGCGCCTGCGTGCGTGCGTGCGTGCGTAAGCAGCACACACAT